>JAHXMU010000287.1:753768-777144 GCA_019455685.1 Philornis downsi | reverse complement strand
AGAGATTGGAAGTGTTATAGATGCAGTCAGGCCTGTGCATCATCGCAATGTGCGCACTGCCAAAAATATCGCTTCTGTTAGTGAAAGTGTGGCGGATAATATGAGTTTCAATTTAGAACGCTATTGGCGTACGATAACCGACGTTTTTTGGCCAACAATTGAAGATTATGAGCCGGGCTATAGGTGGTTTCAACAAGACGGTGCGACGAACCACACAACATGGCCGCTTTTGGCTTTATTGCATGAGAAGTTTTCAGAAAGCGTAATATCAAGTTTTGAAGATGTCATGATCGTGCGATTTGACGTCGTTAAACTTTTTTTATGGGACTATGTCAAAGATCGTATTTATGCGGATAATCCCCAAACGATGAAGCATTTGAAAACCAACACTCGTCAAGTTATCGCCAGATACCGGCCGGAATGGTGCGAAAAATTGGTCGAAGACTACCTCCAATGAATCCAATGCTGCAACCAATTCAGAGGCGGTCATTTAAATGACGTAGTATTTCGTGCATAATGGCGAAATCAAGGCTTTACTTGTATACGAGTATGTGTTTTTTTAACTTTACTTTTGAAACCAAAAAATGGTTGACCCTATATAATCAATCAATTTATACATTATATAATATTTGTTTTTCTCTCTGTATTTTTTGTTAAGAAATGTTGATAACTAAAGAGTTTAGCCGAAATATTGGAAATAAAATTAAAAATTAAAGGAAAACAGTCATCTGTTAATCCGAGACCGAACAGCCAAACTTATTTTGTTATAATCTTTAATTTTGCTGCTTTTGTTGTGCTCTAATTCAGAGTCCTTTTTTGATAAGAACTTAACGATTTACATCACTTCTTCTGGCGTCTCTGCACACTTTTGCACCAAAACAAAATATCGTCGGGTGAAGATATATGTAAGTCAGATCATCTGACTGAAATTTCTGCACTGGTTAGGATTACATTCAAAATAATAGAGAAATCTAATTCATAACCGAAATACTGCACCACAAATATTAGCAAAAGGACGCTTCGTGCAATTATGTTCACACAGGCGCTATCTTAATATCGTTGTTCTAAGTGCGAATCTGTAAGTTATTAATTATAACCTCCCATTTAGACATCTTTTATAGGGGAAAACCTACATTGCATTATAAATTATGAAGTTCTTTCTACTCTTGTTTAATTTGCCATGCAAATTAATCAACCATTTATATAAAGCTTTAATATGAATTTATTTTGATTGCTGTCTGCGGTTACAGCAATGTAAATTTTTCTGCATCAAATGAATGGATATGAATATGGAACACTTGCAAGCAATATTATCGCGAATGTAGGCAAAAATTCCGCTAGCAACTTATTGTGTACATACTTACATATATGTCAAATGCCGAAAATTAGTAGGACTAATGGTTGATTACAAAATTCAACTATATGCAATCGTAGTGATATTGCGTATTACATCACATGCAATCGTTCGCCCAATGTGTGATTAAAATTTATTGGCTTCATTAAATGCTTAAAGTGACGGGTTTCTCAATTGTAATGTACAAACAACAACAAAAGTACAGACAAATAATACAAATTGGCTACTGAACCACAAAACAGTTGTAAGCGAATGTGGGTGATTTACAGCGAAGAGTAAAGTACCCTACAATTAGATATTAAGTGCTCAAATAACACTAAGCAGCAGAATTCAGATTTTTGGTTTTGGGGATATTTTAGTTGAGAGATATTTTAGTGGTTTTCTTCTTAGCTCATGTTCCATATTATCTATTTTAAATAAAGATATAAAGTTGCTGATCACAATAAATGCAATAAAATAGAAACCTTCCTTCATATAAAGGATAATGCTTATTTACACGCACTTCAGTTCACTAAAAGAACATCATATTTGTACAATATTTTGATTCTATTGCTGTATATTTTATCACAATTTACTTGCTGTCGTTTTAAGAAACGGTTAAAGTAATTTTTGAAACTGGATGCAGGGATGCATCAGTTTATGCCATTATTTATTTGTAGAGTGTTCTACGTTAATTTTGCAAAAAAGACGAAAAACAAAAAGCACTGAAAGGCTAAGAACTTAAAACAAAGGATACTTCGTTTCAGCAAACCTTAGCGGTTCTCGTGACGCAACAAATTGACAAGTTTCAAAAAATTCTCACTGAGAAGTAGGAAGGCGGTCCCAAAACTAGCTGACCTTACAAAGATGATACGAACAAGTTGGAGAAAATGTTCTTCCTTTTTTAACATAATCTCCTTGTTGACGACACCAATCTGCTATAGTGAATGCTGCAAATTTTAGTTTCTTATCTGTACTTGGCACCTTAATATTTATCGCATTGATAATGATAACATTTTATAGAGTGCAATTTTTCCACGCGGATTAATCTGGGAATTGCATACAGTTGTAAGCGGGAGCCATTTTTTGTAAAACTTTTGTAGGCAATTACAATCCCGACTTGCTTTCGTAAAGAAGTTAAGCTCTCTGTTTTCATACCAAAAAAGTTTGTCATTAATTTTTAAAAAAATTCAATTTGTATTGTATTTAAAGATCCTATTTGTTTTACAGGAATTTTAACATCGAGTATAATCCAATAAAGCACACATTTCTACAACGTTTGTTCACAATCTTTACGTGGAAACAGGGAGCCAGGACATTTTCCTCCTAACACTCCTTTTAGTTCAATGCACTTTTTACGAAGATATTCAATGGCTTCCATACCCTATTTATAGTAAGAAATGTCAAACTTCCTAAAACGGCCATCTATCACAGACTTCACCTCTTTATTGTAGGCAAATCTTTTACCATCGAGTCAGTTTTTCAAAAGTGGAAATAGAACAAAATCCCGAGGGAGCTAAATATGGCGAATAAAGTGCGTGATAAAGCAATTCAAGCTTTAATCCATTAATTTTGGTTGTCTCAATAGAGGATGTGTGAACTGGACCATTGGCTTACTCGTATGTGGTTTGAATTTTCAATCGGAATCTTCTTAATATTCTTTACGTAAAGGTCACTGAAGACATTCTGGGACGACTCTATTCTGATACCACATTCATAGGAGGCACTATAATTAGTGATACGACATGATTTTACGAAATTGACATGGTTTTGATGAAATGGCATTGTTTTGGAGTCAACATTTTTGCCAGAAGGTGAAATGTTATATGAACAATATTATCTTTGTGCTATGCGCGGTTTTATAAAGCAAATTTGTCATGGATTTTGCACCACGTGACGATCTACATCATATTTTAAATGAATTTCTGGTAAAAAAAAAAGTATCAAATATCATCGTATTCGCCTGATATGGATCCGGCTGGCACTTCTCTCATTCCAAAACTTGAATTATATCTTTTAAACAGCTGTTTTCCTTGAAAGGAACCTACTTTTGAAGTCTAGTAATTGGTTCCTAAATTGACTTTCACCTAAATTGATTTGCCACTGAGTGAGCCCAAAAATGGAATGCGTGTAAGCTTACTCAGCCATATCTTATTCATGGTATGCAAGGTTTCTTTTCTTTACCTTTGACAATACGTATTGTAGGGTATTTTTGTCATCGACATTGTTGTGTCACAACATACACTGAATATTTCCTCACAATCTACAGTGGACATTTTATTAAGCCCCATAAAAGCTTATTAAGCGCCAAAGCTGAAAATTGTTTCGCAGACACATCGACTGACTGGCTGTCTAACTGCTCGAAGTGACTGAAGCACATTTTCATTAGAGGCTCTAAAGAAGCCAAGCCGGTATTGGGTAATAATGGTATAAAGGGTTTTTCGGTATGGATGACTTAAATCAGCTTCACAATTTCTTAGAAAATACAGTGAAGTATAAATCAGTATAGTGAACAGAGACCTAGTCAACGGCTACATCTTAATTTGCAATTACATTGAAAAAATTAAATATTTAAAATTTGTCCAATTTGTATGGAAGCTGACCTGACGAGTAGATGGTGCCAATACTTTGAAAAAAATTAGTTTGGTGAAAAGCGGATCTCAGTGAATTTGTAAACATGGAAAAAATAGGTCACCTTGCTTTCAATAGCGCAAAAACAGCGTCGTGAAGATGTTTCAGTAGAGTGTTTGGCAATGTTTCACCGCAATAAAGTCGAATTTTTGCGTCGATTTATAACCATGGATGAGACATGGGTCAAAGCAGTTGACTGAAATGCAAGAATCGCCTCCAAAGGAGGCGACGACGAAGACGCTTCCATCTGCAGGCAAGGTCATGGCGCCTGTTTTTTTGGGATACGCATGGGATTATGTTTATTGATTATCTTCAGAAAGTAAAAACCAGCAACGGCGAATATTATGCATCATTTAGGTGATGAAATTGTGGGAAAATGGCCGCATTTGTCGAAAAAGAAAGTGGTGTTCCATCTAGACAATAATCCAGTTCATACATCCACTATTGCGATGGTTAAAATTAAGGAATTAAAGTTCGAATTGATCCATCACACACTTTATTCGCCAGATTTACCTCTCTCGGACTATTTTCTATTTACAAACTTGAAAAATGGTTCGGTACTAAAAGATTTGCCAACAATGAAGTGATGGAGTCTAATTTGTAAAGGAGGCACCAAAGGGGTTGGTTCGACATAGTCCGTTTTTCTATCCCAGGCTATTATCGGTTGAAATATCAGACTGTGCTACAAATATTTCCGGCTGTTATCGAGTCTGTCATCTAGCCCGCTAGCCAGCCAGTCATACTGACGGACATCGCTCAGTCGACTTAAAAAGACATGACACAGCTCTGGTCAAAAGCTACTCGGTACTTTAAACACTTCCCACATTTTTTTGGGTGAAGATATAGAAAGCCTGATAGGATCGGCTTATATTTTATCGGTTGACGAAATATAATAATTGCCAACAATACTCCTAGACTAGTTTTCGGGCTTTTTATGTACTCAACGTTAGGTTTTCCAATCCAATCTTAAAAATAACTGGCCGCCCTATTACAAACTCTTTTCTACACATTAATTAATAGACAATTTACACATAAGATAAATAACATTTTCAGTTTTTCTTGTTTCTTCTTCTCGTTTTGTCATTTATTTATAATTTCAATAGCAAACCGCACTTTGGCACCGAGTTCGACAAACGGCAGATACACAAAAGAGCCCCAAACAAAACTTCTTGAGAAGAGCCAAGTGTCTGGACGCCCCAATTCCAAAAGCTGATTTATATGCAAAAATAGCGCAAACACAAAAACACACACACGCTTACGTACGGGAATTCTCAGCAGCGGAAACAAACCAAAAAGCGCCCAACAATACAAAAATTACAAAGTCATTAAGTGATTAGAGACGACTCACTCTGCGCCAGTGTTCACGTTCACGTTTTCGGTTTTTTTCGTGGTTTACTTTTTGTTTTTGTTGTTTCATCAAGAAATAATCATCAAGAAAGATAAGAATAATAACCGAAAATCAGTTAATATTCTCAGCAGTAGTGTGTTTGTGAGCGATTTTTGAGGAGCGTATGAAATGCTAAAACACCATGACGGCTTTTAAGTTAACTGAAGTGAAAGCGGACATATTCCAAGTACCGCAAAGCTATTCATTGGCCTTTTCCAGTACAGCGGACTTTTATGCTGAAAAGGGTAAACTGGCATGGAAAGTCGCCCAGATATTTGGTCAGAATGACGATCTCAGTCGTCAGTACATTTGCAGCGGCAATGTGGCCGTCTTGGAGGACAACTCACGTTTCGTATATCTGCTGGTGACGAAGGATAACATGTACTACAAGAGCACCTATGACAATTTGGAAGCGGCTTTGATTTGCTTGAGACATCATATGGTAAGGCTTTTATGTTTAGTATTAGTAGAGGTTGGCTTAAAAGTAGCGAGATAAAAAAAAACACAAACTGAAAAATTAAAAAATAACGAAATTTTCAAAGATATTGCTTTTTTCGTATTAATAATTAAATTGCCCTACCAAATTTTTAAAATCGTATACATATAAACAAAATGTTGAGAGAATTTGTATTAAAACATTTTTTTGGGGTGTGCTCCCGTGGTGCGACGTAAGACTTCAATTACACAGGGCAACTCAAATTTTGGGATAGCACGACTTCTTCGCCAAATCGGTGCACTGGGTGAGGGTTCTACTTTAATAAACACTCAATAAACTGAATTTGACACAATTTGATTGAAGATATAAACCTGAAAATATATATGGCTTAAAAGAGGTATTTATATGGGAGGTGCCAAAAGCGGCTCCCCTACTCGGTCGACTTTCTCATTCTCAGGTATTACTTCAATAAACTTTGAAGGTGTACCACATTTTATTGAATTCCATGCAACTGATATGTAAAGGTATGGACCCAAGAATATATTGGATAAATGGATCTTTGGTATACGATGTACCAAAAAGGACGTTGTTAATCTATCGATTTTACAAATTTTGAAAGGCTTTATGAAGTGATAAAATTGATAAAAATTTAATTTACGCACGTCATGTAAAGCTTGTAAAGCTTAGTTTTAAAAATGAAAATGGACTGTACGGCTTAGCAAATTCGGTTGTTGCTTAACCAAATTTTCGGACTTGCGAAATTTAATTTTATCCTTGTGGTATCCAATTTGTAGACTGTCGTAACTTAAATTTTTATCAATTGTACTAAATTATTACTCTTAGTAAATGTGAAAAATTTACTATATAATTATGGCCTCTAGGGTGCTTCATATACAAATAACTGATTTAGCCCATATCTTTCGGGAAAATTTAATTCACTGCAGTCAGAGGGAAAAAATTTAATTTTTGAAAATCCGCCAATTTATGTGGGAGGTACCAGATACGGTTAGCCGATATAGCCTATATGAAAGCACGTCTAGGATCTGAAAATATGTTAGGCTCTACCAAATAGTTGAGAAGTTTCATAAAGATTTATAGTAATTATGGTTTCTACCAGCCAGCCGGACAAAAGTCATGAAACATTGCATTTGGCCAAAAGATACTGGCTATATATAAAATAATGTAAACCTTCATCCGTTTGGTGATTACATAAAAAATGCAGGAAGAAAACCAATTCCTTACTAAAACTTTCCTGCAGCTATAGGAAGGCATACTTGTTTATCTTATATCATTATTTTCAAAAAATGATTTTCGCCCTTTTTTAAATCAGACCAAGAAAACTGTTTAAAAGTGCGATTTGAGAGTCTAAATATTGTCTAAATTTGTTGTGTGAAGACCTTCCACATGAGATAACACCAGCCATCAAGCTGGAGCAACCAAATATCTTTCCTAGGGTAATTTGGTGGGCTGAATTCGAATTTGTAATTGGTTTTCCTATATCGCGTCAGGTTTTCAGGATACAAAAGAAAATGTTTTTATTCGTTTTTTACATAAAAATCATTAGTTTGTTTAAAAATCAATGAATTTTCAAATGTGAATGCCATTATTTGTACATCGTTTGTATTTTGTTGATTCGGTTTCACGTATTAGAGTCCTGCAATAGACTCCCAGCATGCTTTTGTCCCAATATGCTTCATAACTTCATTCAATTTTCATTGAAACTTGGTGAACACGCTCCCCTTGTTCGTCACTCACTGCACCTAAGTTTTGTGGAAAGCAATCTAAATGCGAATGAAGGAAATGCATTTCGAGTACCATTCATGCACCTAATTTGTGATAATTTTTCAATAATTTCCAGCAACAATTTGTCTGTAGTTTTCACTTTTATTGTTTCCAAGAAAACTGTTCACGATGCTCTTAAAAGATTTCCAGGCTGGATATTCTTCTCCAATAAACATTAGGAAAAATTGTCATCATTCAGTAGCTTCCTGACCTGATGGGCAACAAATAAATATCCCTTCTTTGGTTTTAGCATACGAAATTTTAGAAAAACCCGCTAACAAATACTGAAATGCTGCACCATCTTGAGCCTTGACAAAGTTTAAAAAAAAAAACCCAATTTTATATGCAGCAGCGGAAGAAGAACGTCATTTGGATCAATTAATGGTTTATTTGAAATGTTTTGTTTTCCTGGTGAATACTCAGTTCTTTATGGCCTGTCTGTTCTGTCGTAATGATGACATATAGCGCGACTATCCCATAGACAAAGGAAACAGCCATATTTTGGAAAAATCTCCTTGCATACCAGTCAACAAACCAATGACCTGAAACAGATTAGTTTACAGTTATTTACGATGGCGTATACTACCTATATATATATACAAAGATTCATATTTGAATCACACATCTTAAGGTCATAGCAGATGTTCCATTTTTTATCATTGTATTTGAGCGATGTCAAAATTTCAGTCATTGATTCGTAATTTTCCTTTCCATGAGCAATTGGTATGGATGGTTTTTCATTCCCATTTTGCAAAAGAGGAGCTTTTAAACTGTACTTAGAGCCATCATTAAATAATCTCCATTCATTTTTTGAAATAAGCCATCAACGTCAGTACAATATAGAATAGAGTGTTTCTTTTCAAAATACTCGTATGCAGCCAATTCCACGCTTCTTTCTCTACGAGTATAGATTGTTACTTTTGCCCCAACTGCAAGATGTTTCCACTGATGCATGCGTGAAGCTAGTAATTCTGCGTCTTGCTTCGTTAAATGTAAATCCCGAATTAGATCATTCAACTCAGCTTGAGTCACTAAATGGCGTTCATCATCAGCCTGATACCAACTACTACTGTTGGTGAAAGATATTTCGGACTCACTGCTCGTAGCACTGGGAATGACTGGTAATGGATCATTAGGTGGACGTTGAACCCATTTGGAAATTGATGGGACATTCGCGTAAATAATATTTTTTCGATTTTTCATATTAAATCCAGCAACTTTTGTTAAACAGAAATAACAATCGGTTTGGTAGGTACTTGACTCTCTCCAAAGTACTGTAATTGAAAAATCGAAACAGATCTTCTTGCCATTTGACCACTTGTATAAAACAGTTCTGCAACTATTGCAAAACATTGTCGGTGTCCACGGTTTGCTCAAGTTTCTGACAGCAAAACCAAAATAATGTAGATATTACATATCCAACCAAATATCCACCACATAAAAAGCAAAAATAGCTTGAATCAGTAACACACGATCTCCCTGACATCCTTAAATGCTACTATTATGAAGATTTAGAATGAATGTGGGCTTCTGTCAAATTAATAATTGTGAAGTTGTAGTGTCAGTATTGACTGTTTTACAGTATTGCCAGCATGCGATAAAAAAATGAACAATTCGCGATAGCCCAACTTTTATGCCAGATTCGAATTCAGTGCACCCAGATTAGTTATAATCATGCTTCGTTTCTGCATTCAATTTTTTTCTCCAAATTTGTAGACCACTGTGTTCCAAGACGAAAATGCATCGTCCTTAAGTACCATATACTCTTTTAGTCATTTGCAACAAAAGTCCTTTTAAAAAGCGCTATTAATAAAAATAAGCTCCCTGTGCAAATTAGATACTATAAGTAATATTTATGTGTTCTTCAGATTACCTTCTTTTAAGAAGAACAGAAATGCCATAGCGTGACCGACCATGCCGTGATGTTTAGAGCACGCAATTGCCATGCATATACTCGTATACAGCCACCTAACATTATTTGGGCAGCGGCCAACTCGATGTGTTTGAAAAACACGCGGCGGCCGCCAGAGAATTTGTTTTCTTTTTGGAAAAAAATGAAGTAAAAGGTAAAGAATTCTCATCTTTATCGCTTAGTTAAAAAAAATAGCAATTTTGATTACAATTTTTAACTTGTTTCGAAATGGAAATTGAAAACAGAGGTTTCTGTTCTTTGGCAAAATGTAGTGAAAAATTGTAAAAAATCTTAAATAATTGACTATCCATATAAGTGCAATTGCTTGACAATCTCTAAAAGATGAAAACAAGAGAAATTTCGTACGGACCATTTTAGTGTTATACAAAAGAAATCCTTGTGAAATATAATTGAAAATTGTGACTATAAGAAGTAGTTCAATACAAGGTATTTATCCGATTTTTTTTAAAGATTAACAAAGCTTTGCTAGATTTGATTTTTAGGGATTTCAAATGTAGGGAATGGGATATATCGTCCCGCTCTCACGGGCAACATTCATACAAATGAATGACTTAAGCCATATATTGATTGTTTCATATCTTTCAAACGACTGTACAGAATTCAGTCGAATTTAGTGCACGTCAAGCGTTTGTAAAGCTCAGTTTGATAAAAGGAAAATGGACTGCACGGCTTAGCAAATTCGGTTGTTTCTTAACCAAATTTTCGGACATGCGAAATGTTATTTTATTCTTGTTGTCCCCAATTTGTAGATTGTCGTAACTTAAATTTTTAATAATTATACTAAATTATTACTCTTGGTAAATGTGAAAAATTACATAAAAAACTGATTTAGCCCATATCTTTCAGGAAGTTTTACTGAATAAAATCAAATTTGACTTATGGTACACGCTTGACTAACTTAGTTAAAATGAAATTAAGTAGAGTAAAACTGCATATTATTGACACCCATTCTGGTACATACAATACAAATTTTCCGATTTAACAAAATTCAATATATCGTAAATACTTATAAATTTGTAATTGTGACTGAAATTGAAATATATCATAAAATATGAAAAAATCGGCCGGACAACCAAGTTCTCTGGGAACCCTTAATTTAAGCCATTTGTTTTTACATCTCACATCTGTGAATTAGTTATACTAATTTACTATAGTTTACATAAAACTGTTCATCTGACTGAAATTTATGTACAGGTTAATAATATTTTTAAGAAGTACTTGTGGCAAATGCTCAAAAATACAGATTTAAAAAATAGTGTGTTCTCGCCTTTATAAAAACCTTGCCGTCCCCTGGAAAAGAAGGATCTGAATTTTGTGGTTTAGCAACATTAACATTTCCACGATGCCTTGATTGAAATGTTTGTCAAAAACTTCGAAATGAACTTCATTTTGCGGAGTGCCGACTCATATAATTTGTTTAAGGGTATGTTGATGTGTCAGCACAAAGCTCATAAATGCTTCCTTCTCATTGTTTGAGAAGACTGCAGCAATATCTCTCAGAAACAAAATTTTTAAAAATATCAATACGTGATGCAGTAGGAGTTCAGAAGTACCTGAAACAATAAGCAAATCATTTTTAAATGTTAATTCTTTGATACCAAACCTGAACTCCGTTAATTTTTGCTGCTATTTTGGATCAACCATCGTAGCATTGACCCGATCTACTTGCTTAAATAGGTGAAAGTGATCCATTAGGGAAAAATTTGCCATACAAAAACTAAATCCAGTTTTGGAATAAAGGTCGATTTCAGTATTTTTTTTTTTTTTCAAAACTTGTACTGTTAATTTATTAGTGAAATGCTATATATAGATAATGCTGGAAAGGCACATCTTAGCTTATACAATTTTTAAGGAATCCTACAAAAAACTATGGCCGTGATTATTAAAAAATACTAAAATATTGAACATTTCGCTGGAAAAACATCGATATATGTATGAGAAAATGGACTTTTTGGCACACCTATCTATCTGGTTATAAGTTGATATGTCGTTCATTACACTGCGGCTCAGTGGTGTCGTAATTGAGATGAAGTGGTCGGGTACGAAAACAACTTGCTCATACCAAGGCCAATTCCAACTCCTGAAAAATAACCATATTTTCCGAATTTTACTAATATTTTCACCATATATGTGTTATGTGATCGACTGTGGTCCAATGATTAGCACATGCGATTATTGTTCGCATGATCGAGGGTTCAATCCCCGATGCAGCCACCTATGGTTATGTGAGAGGCGGTCACATCGGTATGGTTAACGAAGATTTCGAGTAATCGAGTTTAAGTGATAACCTTTCGTTGACAAAATTTGACTGTTTTACCAATAATGTAAGTCGTTTTGCCTAAAAAGTTGTCAATCGTTTGCATTTTCAGTACAAGTTTCTGCCACATTCAATTTGACCTCCACTAATTACTTTGAATTTCTCATTTGAACAATTTTAAAATTATGCCACTTAACTTTAATATGGTTTAATTTTACACGAAAATATTATACTTTTAAATGATTTGGTGTTTAATGGTTATGAAATTTTCTTCCTTGCCAATTTCAGCATAACCATGGAGCCTATAAAGTGGCAATGCCTCGCATATGCTGCGGCAGTGATGGACTGCAATGGTCGCGTGTCAAAGAGATCATACTGAGGATCTTCGCAAATGATTATAATACCGAAATTATGGTCTGTAATTATCATCCACCAAAGGTAAGTAAACTCAGAGCGGAGTGATGTTGCTACTATGAAATCGTTTCTATATCTTCTCTTTTCTCCCCAGATTACCACACCCAAATGTCGCATTGTCGAACAAAGGGGCCACGACTTGTCAAAAAACTGCTCTGTTGTCCACACGGTGAGTGCCGATTTTGCCATGTGCCCCGGCATTGGAGTGCAGTTCAACTGTAAGAATGGTCGGGCTAATGAGTTGTTGCGGCAGGATAAACATCGCGGAAATGTGGCAGTATTGAAGGACAAGAATCGCTTCATTTATAACTTAGTGACCAAAGAACGCAATCACGAGCGTTGTACCTACATAGCGTTGTTTTACGCTCTAGTTGCGACCAGAGATCACATGGTATGATGACATTTCTAACATTTGCTACAATCATTATAAATAATTATCTCGGTTTGTGTTTCTAATTACAGCGGAAAAATGGTGTCACCAAATTGGCTATACCCCGCTTGGGTTGTGGCATTGATCGCTTGGATTGGTTGCGTGTCAAGAATATACTCGAAATGATCTTTGGGGAGGATGATATTGAAATAACAACATATTCGTATGATCCCCTGATATCGGTGCCCAGCCGCGAGTCTCTTCATGTCCACTGCATCACCTGTAAACGAGCTTTTTGACACAGACAGAAGGCGGCAAATCCACCGAAAAACAAATCAATAAAAAAATGATGGGTTGGCAAAGCTTTAAATCTACTAAAACCGTCAAATTTTTAGAAATCTCACATATTTATATTTATTACATCGTCATCTATGGTCTTGAGATCGCAGTCCGGTATGGCCAAGAGTGTGATGTGGACAGTGATCGAGTTGTTTAAAGATAATTTCCATTTGGGGATCTAAAGTGTTACCATTTCCACATAGTTTGTCACGTTAGGCATGGTGATGGTGATGATGACGATGATATCTATTGTGTCAAAGTATGATAATGATGATAGAGTTCATAATGATATAGATGCTGATGATGATGACGATGATGACGATGATATCACCTTTCTTTTGTTGTTGAATATTTTATTTCACACCAGTAACATTTTAAATTATACTACACTAAAAAATAAGAGTATTTGTAAACAAATTAACGTTAGTTGGTGTGTTTATTCTATTTGCGTTTCGGTAGCTGAGTTTTAATGCCGTACTTAATTTGCGTTTTTTACGACTTCTGCTGCAAATGTTGTCACCTCACGGAATGTTCACGTTTTTATGAGTAACAGACACCACCGCTTAACTCTGTTTGAATTTGTAATAAATAAACAAATATTTTGGTTTAACCATGACTTTCATTTTGGACACCCCGCCACTACAAAGTAAACCAACCGGAGTTTTAAAATAAATATCGCGCTATCACAGTTTCAATAGCGTCACTATGCGATAACAGTCAGGGAACGATAGTGTGTCATTGTGTAACAGAACAGACATGCACAAAGTTTGGCCCGCGAACTGTTATTTGCAAGTTAGCTGCTAAATTTTAATTTTATTGGCAAATATTTTTCTCATTTCAGTAACTCTTTTTTCCTTATAACAATAAACAAAAAAACATCCAGATGTCCATCCATCACATGAATGAGAGAGATCACTCGCATTTTACAGGACTGTTCATTTAGTTATTTTAAAATCGTCGATCTGCCAAGGCTGTCAGCTGTCGAATACTTGTCATCTGAAGTGTTATTTATTTGGTGAAAGGTTTGCCATTTACGAATGTGGATCGTTTAACAACCAAAGAACGCGTGAAAATAATTCAAACTTACTACAAAAAAGGTGATTCAAACGTGGGCGCTTTTCGCGCTATGGCCGTATGATAACCAACTGGTTTTAGCCTGAACTTTTAGATAACGCACTGAACGATATGTGGTTTCAACAAGAACTATGTGTGGCCACACAACACGACCGATTTTGGCTTTATTGCATGAGAAGTTTGCAGAAAGCGTAATTTCACGTTGTCGTAACGTCAATTGGCCACCACGATCATACGATTTGACGCCGTTAGATTTTGTTTGTGGGTCTATGCCACCGTTGGAGCATTTGAAACTCAACATTTATCAAGTTATCACCGAGATACCGCCCGAAATGTGCGAAAAGTGGTCGAAAACTACCTCAAAAGGATTCACTGTTACAACCAATCCAAATAATAGCAAGTTTCAAGCATTATAATGAAATACAAGTTTGATCGAAATCATTACTTCATGTGTATTTTGCTTAACTTTAATTTTGAAACCGAAAAATAGATAACTGGGCATTTTTAGATTCACTCAACGGTTTGATGACAATTTTGAACTTAAATTTTGGACTTGTCAATTACCAGACTACTCGTACTCTTTATTAGACACAAAATTGTGCATTTATTGTTATCAAAAAATAACCGTTATTTTCAAATTTCGTGAGTTGCGTATGTTCGATTTTCGCATTTTTTTTCTGTTATGTTGGTACACATGCCTGTTATATATTTTGACAATATCAGCCATTTTGGATTGTCAGTTTGTTTTTGACAGATAAAAAGCTTAGTCGTGTTTTGAAGTGCTCTTCGATTTTTTAATATTCGAAAAAAAAAAATGGATCAAAGAAACTGTATTAAGTTTTGTGTAAAAAATGAAATTAAATGTGCAAGAACATTTGAAATGTTGACTGAGGCGTTTGGCGAGTCTACAATGAGCAGAATATAAGTTCAATTGTGGTATAACCGGTTTAAGGAAGGCCGATAACATGTCAATGACGATGCTCGTCCTGGATGCCCCAGCACATCAACAGCCAATGGAAACATTGAAGCAGTGAAGAAAATGATTTTGGATAATCGTCGAATCATTATTAGAGAGGTTGCTGATGATGTTGGCATATCGTTCGGCTCATGCCAAGCAATTTTTACGGATGTTTTAGGCATGAAACATACGGCTACGAAAATTGTTCCAAAATTGCTAAATTTTGAGCAAAAACAACGTCGCATGGACATCGCTCAGGAGGTGTTAAATGTCGTGAACGACGATCGATTTCCTCAAATGGAAATGACATTGAAACCAAAGCCCAATCCTTCCAATGGAAGCGTCCGGAAGATCCAAGACCGAAAAAAATCAAATGTGAAGGTTTTGCTCACTGTTTTCTTCGATTGCAATGGCGTGGTGCATCATGAATTCTTGCCACAAGGTCGTATGGTCAATAAAAAAGTTATGCGCCGGTTGGGGAAAGCAATTCGTCAGAAACGCACAGAATTGTGAAAAAAAACAATCATGGATGTTGCACCGTGATAACGCACCAGCTCACACATCGATGTTTGTGCGTGAGTTTTTGGCCAAAAACAAAACCGCCATCAAGCCTCAACCACCGTATTTACCGGACTTGGCCCCCGCTGTCTTTTCCCTCTTCCTAAAACTGAAGACACCGATGAAAGGAAAGCGTTGATTGAGGAGATAAAAGAAAATTCGAAACAGGAGCTGTTGGCGATACCAAAAAGCACGTTTCAGAAGTGTTTCGAGGATTGGAAAAACGCTGACATATGTGTATTAAATCTGAGGGGGATTACTTTGAAGAGGACAAGATAGTTATTGATGAATAAATAAATACTTTTTGAAAAAATTGAAAACAACAGTTATTTTTTGATCGTAGAGAAATGACCGTCAGTCAAGTAATGATAGGTGGCAATATCGTGGATTGAAACCACGATCATGCGAACTATGGTGTACGTGTACGAATTATAACGGCACGGTCGGTCACGGTAAATTAATCGTGCCCTAAAGATAATGAGATTCAAGCTAGGGAGACTTAAAGGTATTGAAAAATGGTCAGCTATTTTAACACAAATTGTATGTGCAAGATTGATTCTGTTTGCTTATTACCCACTCATATCTACAAGAAAATGGTTAAAACTCAATCGTTGTAAAAACCTGGGGCCGACTTCCATGCGCCTTTTTCTTTGGACGGGGCGCTATTAATAACACCAGTCGTGTTCAGTATTATTTGTCGTCCGAAACAGACTGAGCGTACAAAAATTAATTAGAAAAAAGATGTGTGAAAAAAAAATCTCTCCCCAAAAATACACGACATTTAAATAGCTAGTATGCCAATATAACAAAAAATATAATCAATACAGAAATTTCAATCAGGTCTATCCTATACCTTCAGCCAATATCCTTTTGTATTGACGTAAAATTATGCTACGGCAGTCAGAAGAGAGATGGGGAATCGCCCGGCTCTTATCAACAATTATACAACAAAAGAAGCAAAATTATAAGTCATCACTTAGAAATCATAGAAGAACCACCGAGTTTTGCCAGATTATACTGATTTAAGTGCAATTGTATAAAAGACATGAATCCATGAATGCGATTTTTTAATCGTAGTTTCTTTTTTTTTTAAATCGAATAAAACACTTAAATTTGCATCATATATTAAAATTTTTATTGGAATCGATAAATTGGTCTTTGCCATTTAATTTGTAAAGATAATTTCATGAAAATATTGTCCGCGGCTCCATCTCAAAATGTCCATTCGGAAGGTTCAATTTTTCGTCACTTTTGCAAGCATTTCGGCCTGTATTCCACGAACAATGCGTGTTATGTTATCCTGTAAGGCTTCAATAGTGTTCGGCTTGTCCACATAGACTAACGACTTGATAACTCACAACACCAAATCGAGAGATAAGCTGTTCACCAAATTCATCCCTCAACATATCCATTGTTTCACGAGCAGTGTGGCATGTTGCACTGTCCTGATGAAACCACATGTCAACCAAATTCAACTCAGCCAAATTCCTTGTGGCTGAGTAACACATGCCCAATCGCTGAGAACGACGACGAATAGGCATTTCACGATCGTCATTAACATTGGTCGCTATCGTTGCTCGTTTGTTATTCTTCCCATGATGAAATGGCAGAGTATACTGCACACTTTTCATATTGGCAGATGACGTCTGGACGCCATTACCAATCAGTGATGCCAACCTGAAAAACTTAAATCTTAAAAAATCAAGTTTGGTGAAATAAGCTTCGGAGAGTGAAGACGGAAGTTACCGCGACAAGCCTTCTGAAACCACTTATATAAATTGACGGATCAGGCATTTAGTCAGCTTAAAAGAGAGAGGAAATGTATGGAATTGGCACACCACTTAGAATACCACACACAATTGGCCAATTTACCAGAAATTAGTATGCTTAATTCTGAGGATTCGTTTACAATAACCTCGCAATTTTAAACCAACGCAAATAGTCGTAATGTGAATGTTATGTGAAAGTTATCTAATCGAATTAATTTGACTGAGGTCTCTGTACTACGAGGGCTGCCCAAAAATTAGCCAACCTAACAAAGAAGGCAACAAAATCTTCTTTTAGCTCGACACAATTTTTCCAGCATTATTCAATAGCTTGTATACCCTGTTTATAGTAACAATTTTCAAGCTCCATAAAATAGCCATAACCGCAGGCTCCATCTCTTCATTGTTGGCAAATCTTTTACCATCGAGCCATTTTGTCCAGTTTGGAAATTGAAAATAGTCCGAGTTAGCTAAATCTGGCAAATAAGTTGAGTGCTGAAGCCATTCGAATTGCAATTCATTAATTTTGGCCATCGCAATAGTGGATGTGTGAACTGGAGCATTTTTTCCATGGTTTCATCTTCATCATCAATGCTGCAATAAATTAGCATGATATTCGCCGTTGATGATTTTTCCATATTGGTTTCTGAAGATAATCAATAAAAGGAAGCCAATGCGGATTCCAAAAAAATAGACGCCATGACTTTGCTTGCAGATGGAACCATCTTCGCCTCCTTTGGATACGATTCTCCCATTCCAGTCTACTGCTTTAACTGTTATATCTTGCCTCACGTCTCATCTGTGGTTATAAATCGAAGTAAAAATTCGGCTTTATTGAGGTGAAACATCGCCAACCATTCTACAGAAACATCTTCACGACGTTTTTTGCTCAGATGAAAGCAAGAGCGGAATCCTCTTGAGCACAGCTTTTTCATCTTCATATAGCAGTTTTAGAAATGCCTACTATTTCAGTTAACTCACGCACCTTCAGCCGATGATCATCCGATATCATTTTGTGGATTTTCTTAACCGTGTCAGACGTGGTCACCTCAATCGTTCGAGCACTACTGTGTTCATCTTGGCAGTTTGTACGGTCTCGTGTAAACTCTGCTACTCAATATTTTACAGTCAGCTCAAAGGGCTATATTGAATTACAATTTTGCATTGAATGACCAATTTTTCCATTTTTAAAAAATCACAATTTAATTTTGATGGCTCAAATATAAGTACTAAACATGGCGGTGCCTTGAAACTCAAGACACTCGTATGCTTTATATGGTTGCCACTTTTCACAAAAATAATTTTGTTCAAACTACTGGCACCATCCATACATCAGGTCGGCTAGTTTTGGAACTGCCCTCGTAGTTCACACTAAAGGGTGTGGGCACGTTACGAACTCTGTGCCATTTAGTTACCTGAAACAGTTTTAATTGTTAGTTAGACCAAATGATAACTGGAATTTTATATATAGTTTCTCATGAAATAATTTAAACCCATAGTTACTCTAGGTGAGCCTTTCTACACCAAACTAGGATTTCGGCAGGGCGACAGTCTATCGTGCGACCTTTTCAACATACTATTGGAGATGATTATGAGGAAAGCTGTAGTTAACACAACTGGTACCATCTTCAATAAAAGCCATATGTTACTCGCATGATGACATAGACATTTCTGGTCGAAAACTGCGAGATGTTACTGCAGCCTTCTCAAGCATCGAGAAGGAAGCAGCGAAAATGGACTTGGTGGTAAATGAGGACAAAACAAAGTTATTGGTTTCAACGAACAAAGAATCTTCCCGTTTGGGACGTTGTGTGAACGTTGACAACTATAATTTTGAAGTGATGGAAGAATTCATTTACCTCGGTTCCGCTGTAAACAAAACGAATGATGTCAGCATGGAGATAAGGAGGAGTGTATTGCTCGCTAACAGATGTTACTATGGTAAGCAAGCGATTCAATGATAAAGCCCTCTCTCGACAAACAAAAATCCGACTGTACCAGACGTTTGTTCTACTTGTCTTGTTATATGGCGCAGAATCCTAGGTTATGACGCAAACGGATGAATCAGTACTGGCAGTTTTCGAGAGGAAAATACTCCGGAAAATATATGGACCCATCATCGTTGACGGAGAATATCGCGTCGCATAAACAATGAGCTGTATGAGCTATATGCTGATATCGACGTAGTCAAGTGCATTAATATACAGCGATTGGGTTGGCTGGGTCATGTTGTTCGATGGACAATGGACCCAAATGCTCCGGCACGGAAAGTTTTCGACAACGAACTCGATGAACGGCGCAGAAGAGGGCGACCGAAACTCCGATGGAAGGGCTAAACTTTCAAAAAACTGTCGAAGCTTGGTGTAACGAATCGGAGGAGAAACGCAGGAGATCGAAGCGCTTGAAATTATTTTCTACAGGTGGCGTATAATAGATAAGGATACCTATTCCAGTCGCCACCTAAGAAGGAGAAACAAAAGTTAATCTATCAATCAATGAGGTTAATTTCAAAAATATTTTCGAACAAATTTTAGTTCCGCCAATCGTATATTTTAATCAAAAGTCAAATATAGCAATTTTTTTTTATGAGTCTTACTAATGTTTCCAGTATAAAAGCCACGGCTATGTAGCTATGTAACTAAATCAAAATCTTCGCTCACTTTCCTACGATAAATGCATATCATAAATTAAAGAAAATATTTTCTTTTCACTAAATCGTACATAACACAATGAAGTTCGGTTTGTATTGCTTATATTGTTAAGCTTATGAGTATGATATTTCATAATCCACCCAATGCCTTATGCTCAGCATAAGACAGCAACTCTCAAAGGGTTGATAACAAGAAATTAACATTTCCTTATATAATCTGGTAGAATGGCATAATTTCCTTTAAAATACAAATCCTCCCACTTGCCTTTAAGTCCACTAGGCGCGTGCGAATCCAACATATTAGCGTCTTAGCAAGTGATGAGATAATTTCCGTTTCCTTTTGTTTTCGTTTTTTGTTCTCTGGGCTTTGTGAAAAGGGGTTATCCTTCAAAAGGAAGTAAAAAACAACATTGACTTTAGAACGTTATGCTATAATAAACAAGAATTAAAGATGAAATCAAGTCGTATGAGCAATCGCTTAAAATCCTTTGAAATGGTCTAAAGAAAATCTGGTCAAAGTCAGATATTATACTTTGATAAAGGGATAAAAAACGAAGAGGTCATTTATAAATGTGACACGAATGTTATGGCGTAACAAATGACACAACAATAATAGTTCCTTTTTGAATCAGCCGGTGACGATGGAAACAATAAACGTTAAAAGGGTGTTTTTCATTATGTGAAGGCACTAAGAATGTATACATGCCAATACGAGGTTCCCTCAGAAGAAAGGACTTTTGATTCAATAATTTGTAAGAGGAAATTGTACTGTTGCTTTCAAATTTAATTGAGATAATTAAAAGTAAAAGTTAAGTGCTAAGTTTAGAACTACACAAGCACAAAGTGTGGCTTGATAACTTAAAACATTAAAACAATGATATTGGATGAAACTTTTATTTCATTATAATGCTTGGACCTTGCAATTATGTACGAAATGCAATGTAATTTAAATGACCGCCTCTGGATTGGTTGCAGCAATGGATCCTTTTTTTTTTATTGTTGGTTTTCAAATGCTGCAATGTTTGGTCATTATCCGCGTAAACACGGTTGTCTAAACGCGTTGAATCTCATAATCCTGGTAGCCAACTGACGTTGCTAAAACGTGAAATTACGACTTATGAAAACTTGTCATGCAATAGAGCCAAAATCGATCGCATTGTGCGGCTCTTGGGACCGTCTTTTTGAAACCACATATCGTCCAGTTCATAATCCTCAATTGTGAGCCAAAAGTCGGTTGTCATACGGTCATAGCACTTTGAATTGAAATTCGGATTATCCACCACACTTTCACTCACAGAAGCGATATTTGATAAAACGCAGGCCTTACCACATCTGTAACGCCTCAAATCTCTTCAAATTTATTTATAATCTTGAAAATTCCCTGCATAGTAGGTCGATTATGACAACCATAATCACCCCATAATGCACGAAAAGTGCTCACGTTTGAGTCACCACTTTTGAAGTTAGTTTTAACTGTAAAAGGCAAACCTTTCACTACATAAATATCACTTCAGATGACAGGTATTTAACAGCTGACAGCCTTGCCAGACCGGCAGTTTTCAAGCCACTAAATGGAGTCAAACATTACAACAGAGGCAGCAACTTGTAGTTTTCAATTACTTTCAGTTTTTTTTGTTGTGCCTCTACTCTCCTCAGTCATACTTTTAATGGGGGGAATGAGCATTACAACACCAGATTTCTTGATAAATTTACAAGAAATGATCATTACTAAATCAATTTCCTTGATAAGTTTATAAGAATGAATTGTAATTTTCTTCCAAAACATTTACATCGCAGGACAGTCATCCATTTGCAGGCAACTAGATCCTTCTGTCTCTTCAAAATTTCGTAAACATGGATAGAATTAACTTCTTATCCATACAAAAAGGGACTGATTTTCTAAAATTCAATGTTGTCCCTAGTCCGTTGAGTGTAGTGAATTACATTTAGTATTACCTTATACTTATGCGTACGTCTGTACGAAATTCAGTCATATTTGGCATATGTCATGCGTTCCTTGAACCTACTTCGTAGAAGGGATATGAACGCCATACCTTCTGGGACCACCCATGCAATAGTTCGATGTAACCTATATACTCTTAGGTTCATATTTTATGTTCAAATACTCAGTATTCGGCAAATTGGATTAGCTTAAGTAAGTTCTGAGAAAGGAACTGGAAAGCATTATCTCGCTTCTTCCGGTAACTGCTATACAATTAAGCCAATTTTACGAAATTCAGTTAATTCCCTGTATCTTTTAATTCGTTGACTGCAGTAAACTAAACGATTCTCCATAGCATTGCTTTGAATTGATGAGCAAAATTACAATAACAAATGAAAAAATTCAGTTCAAATTGTTCAGATTCATACCATTTAATCAATTGTACGGAGTTCAATCAACTTTAGTAAAACTTATTTTATCAAACCCTTACATAAAATTAATTTTGAGCAAGAAAATGAACGGCTTTGTTATGCCCGTTCTGATACCTCCCGTACAAATTGATCGATTTTCCTCAGCAATTTTTAATGGACAAACCGGTGAATTCTAGATTGTTGTCCATTAAATTGACTGATAATAAGCTTCAGTAAGCTAGATTATTTTTCATTATATTGCGTTATAATTCTTAACAAAAATCGACTAAGCAGTCACTTCCTCTCTCCCTCACTTCCTTCCATACGAACGACTTACTTTGTCGGCTTTTTCCAAAGTTGTATCAGGCATTATTAATCAATAAATGAATAAAAATTAAGGTGCTGCAGTCTACAAATTGGGTGTTTTGGGGAAAATTAAATTTTTGAAAACCAACCAATTTCTATGGAAGCTGTCAGAAGAGGTCTGACAGTGCAGTCCATTCCCATTCTCAAAACTTTGGTATACTTCAGAAAATTCTTAACTTAACCAACCAAATCTGACCGAATTTAATGCTGCTACATTAAAAATATGAACTTAAGAATATGGGGCCTAAATGGTTCATTTGCATGAGCTTCACCCGAAGGGATGTGGTTAGTTTTGTTAAATTCTACCAATTATTGTAAAGCAATACAATAGAGAAATATGTAAGTTACTGCAGCTGACGAATGAGGAGTTACAGGGGAAAAATTTGATCAATCTGTGTGGGGGTACTAGAAGAGGTAAGCTGATATAGTTGTTTTACAATCACCGTCTACGATGTGGCAAAATATGAAGATGTGTCAACGTTTAAAACAAATTCATGAGTACTTGGTTACGAGTCTTGAAAAAAAAAAAACATGAAACACATTTGATCAAAGAGTACTTGGTACTTTAAACGTTTACTTCTGGCTTTTACATTTTTATCGAACCAAAAGGTCTAGATCTTTATTATTTATTGTTATTATTTACTAGCCGACCCGGAAACGTTGCTTTGCATTCAAATTTTAGCAGGAGCAGAAATAATTGATTTTTAATTTGTGGTTTGTATAGGAGGTACCACGCCCCATTGTCCAATCCCGCCCATATTTGCAGTAGC
>JAHXMU010000287.1:739398-751802 GCA_019455685.1 Philornis downsi | reverse complement strand
TCTCACAAACGTTGATAGAAAACGTGATCAGAATTCCATGTGAAAATGTTCAGGATGAAATTGTCACTATCATTTGTGTGTACGAATGTGTATTAAAATTTTGATATTGTTGGTTGTTTGCTAACAAAATGTAATTATTTTTGTATTTGTCTCTGTGTGTGTGGTTTTAATTAAAAGTTTTGAACAGTTACATTTGTATACACTCATAAAGTAAGGTAATTTTGGGACATTATTTTAAAATTATTTAAATTTTGCATAAAACTGAAAAATGAAGATGTGTAAGAGATGTAATATCTTTGTTATCATATGCCTTTAGGAGTGTTGAGCACAAACATTTTAATAAAGCAACGATAGGTGGCGGTATGCGGGATTGAACCCGTGAGCATGCGAACTATAGCCGCGTGTATTAATGATCGCGTCACGGCCACACATATGAGTTCACTCTTTTAAAAAAGTATGAGGAGTTGTCGATTTAAACTGTTCGCGCTAGACAAAGGTACACAAATTGTTTTTTTTTTCAGGTTTAGTACAACTATCTTTAATTATTATGCCAAGTTAGAGTGGAGTCAGCCATCCAGTGTATCTATTGACAACATTTGGTTACGTCAGTCCAAGGTTGTCGGTTTCTACAATAAATAAAAATATTGAACAAAGGATTTGTCTCAAATTTAAGGAAATTTCTTGTGCAGAAGTCTCTTTAATACGAGTATTATCAAAAACGTGTGCACATGAGTGATACAAAACCACTCATCGAAGACTTAAAGGAGACCGAATATAACATGGAATAAGTAAAGGAAATTGTACTCTGAAACCAATGTACCAGCATAAGATAGTTAGCAGATGAACATTTGACAGGTAACGACGATTTTGACAAATAATTTGGAGCAAGGTAAGCGGCGCCGGAAGACTCATTTCAAAAAACCTGATGTTTTTTCAAAATCGCTACCATAAAGAGGTCTTTGTGGATACCGGATGGTGACAATTGCAATCCCACTTCCATAGAGTGCATAATAACTGATTATGATGATGATGTCAGTGGTGGTTTGATCCTCTTTATAAAAATGTAATTATAATAGAAGCTATAAAACAAAAATCGGCGAATGATTGAGATGATTTAAAAAATGGAAAAAATTGGGCAAATCGGGACAAATAAACTTTAACAAAAAATTGAAATCTTTGTGTTTCATTTCACAATCCTCGGCACTTTTTTCTTTTCAAAGATGAATCCAACCGTGGCACGATGGTTGGTACACGCTATGTCTGATGATAGTTGGATCGAGCATGGATAAATCACTTATATTGCTTTAGGCGGCTCCCACCTCAATGTTTTGATGAACATTTCGAGCAATCGGAAAGTCTAGTAAAAACTTTCTAAACTGACGTTCAGAATCGTTATTAAATAAGAAATAGAATCCTGTCAGTCTGAAAATGGCGAAGGAGTATACTGAATAAAGAAGCTCATATATAGGTATAACATTCAAGAGCTGCAAGGGAATTTGTTTTTTCTAATACGGGCGGTTTTTTAAGATTTAAGTTTTTCAGGTTGGCAGCACTGGTTGGTAATGGCGTCCAAATGCCATCTGCCAAAGTGAAAAGTGTGCAGTATACTCTGCCATTTCATCATGGAAAGACTAACAAACGAGCACCGATTGCAAATCGTTGAAATTTATTATCAAAATTCATGCTCTGTGACAAAGGTGCATCGTTTGAAACGACCATTTTATGGTCGTCATAATCGACCTGCTGAATCAACCATTCGTGCTATTATTCGTGCCAAATTTCGGACCAAATTTACTTTGTTGGACATTAAATCATCGACTCGCATGCGCAGAGTGCGTACCGAAGAATATATTGCAGCCGTAGCGACCAGTGTTAATGACGATCGTGAAATGTCAATTCGTCGCCGTTCTCAGCGATTGGGCATGTGTTACTCAACCATAAGGAAAATTTTACACGTCGATTTGGGTTTGAAAGCTTATAAAATTCAACTCACGCAAGAATTCTAGCCGAATGACCTACCACAACGTCTAATTTTTTGTGAATGGGCCTCACAAAAGCTCAATGAAAATCCGCTGTCTTATCGAAAAATTTGCTGAACGAATATGTACGTACACAAGCAAAACTGTCGCATCTGGAGTAATGAACAACCACATGCCATACATGAATTACCGACGCATCCTGAAAAAACGACAGTCTGGTGGCATCATCGGTCCATTTTTCTTCAAAGACGACCGTGGAAGAAACGTTACCGTCAACGGCGAACGATATCGAGACATGATATGCGATTTTTTTTTGCCCCATTTGGCTGAGTTGAACTTGGTTGACAAGTGGTTTCATCAGGACGATGCAACATGCCACACTGCTCATGAAACAACGGATACGTTGAGGGATGAATTTGGTGACCAGCTTATCTGTCGATTTGGCCCTGTGAGTTGGCCCCCAAGATCTTGCGATTTAACGCCTCTTGATATTTCTTGTGGGGTTATGTCCAGCCGTTAGTCTATGTGGACAAGTCGAACACTATTGAAGTCTTACCGGACAACATAACACTGAAATGCTCGAAAAAGTGACGAAAAATTGGACATTCCGAATGGACATTTTGAGACGGAGCCGCAGACAACATTTACATGAAATAATCTCCAAAAATTAAATGGCAAAGACCAATTTATCGATTCCAATAAAAAATTTTAATGTATGATGCAAGTTTGATTGCTTTATTCGATTTAAAAAAAAAAAAAAAGCTACGATTAAAAAATTACCCTTTAGATGGTAAGACAGTCATACTCCCCATCTAGTGGTTTGGTCTTACGGGCTGTAAAAAAAGCAATAATACTAGTTAAAGGGGGAAGTTTCTTATTTTGCGCTCTCCATATCTTCACCTATGGTAATTTTGCGTCGTTGCAAAAGTGTGTGGAAAGTCAGAAGGGCCTAGTAGATCGCCACTGTCTTGAAAAAAAGCAGTGAATTAAGAAAAATGTTATTTTTATTATTATACCTTAGTATGTTCTGCTTAGGGTTTGTAGAGAAACGATAGATTTCTGTCTAATCTCATGTGAGATACCGAAAGTGGAGAGTCAATGCAGACCATTTTCAATAAGTTTAATAAAAGCGTGGATCTTGCAAAATTATGCGTAACTTAGTGCAATTAAATAAAAGACATAAATTTTAAATTATATATGGGTTAAAATAGGTAATAGGTGTTGGAACACACACGAAAGCGCCTGGTTATCCGATCAACTTTTCCACATTTTACCAAGGAGTACAATCTAAGACCGCCACCGATATAAAATTTAATACTGCAATAATTTTGTTTTGTTTCAGATTTAAATAAAAAATATACAAAGTTTTTATTTTGAATCTGACAACCGAATCAAAATTGTATTGAGTTTTGTCTGTCATAAATCCAAAACGAAAATACTAAAATTTTGCTTTTAGTTCTTACAAATGCATAAAGTAGATTGTTTTTTTACCTTTTACAATTTGGCGACAAACCTATTTCTCTGCCAGGGAACGAAATAATATGTGATTTCAGTTTTGATTCCGACTAAGAAACGAAACTCCATAAATATTTTTTTTTGTTTCAAATACTGGAATAAAAATATCTGTTTCATTATATTTCAGTAGGGAAAGAGAATGTATGTTTCTAATTTCGTTTTTCGTAAAAAACGAATCAATGTATGAGGTCAGTTGTTGTTTCGAATATGAATCAGAAACAAATTTGTCATGTAATTTAATTAAGCTTACAATATCGCAACCGAAATGAAACTGAGCTTTTGTGAAGATCTCTAATTACAATTTAACGTACAAATTTTAGTTACTGCAGTCTTCTTAGTGTTTGCTGGAGAAAATGGGCATAACAAAGCAGTTATGAACCACGACCCACACAACGCTACCGATTTAGGCCTTATTGCAAGGGAATCTTCCTGAAATTTCATATTTTGGCCACGTCAATTGGCCACCAAGATCGTGCGGTTTCGCACCGTCAGACTTTTTTTGTGGACTACGTCAAAGACCGTGTTTGCGTGGATAATCGAAAACGTTGGAGGATTTAAAAACCAACATTTGTTAAGTTGTCGCCGATTCACTGTCCGAAATGTGCGGAAAAGTGGTCGAAGATACCTCTAAAGGTTTCACTGTTCTAACCCATCTAGAGGCGACCATTATAATGAAATAAAAGTTTCATTGAAATCCTAGCTTTATGTGTGTTTTATTTAACTTTATTTTTGAAACCGAAAAGTGGGTTATCCGGTATATGAATATATGAATGTTTCATATTGTAATTAACATATAATTTTCAGGAAAGCTTTAAATTACAAGCCAAATAAATAAATAAATAAATGAATAAACAAATACATAAATAAATAAATAAAAGTACTTTCTGTGAATAAAAAAAAACATGTAGTGACAGATACAAATCTCTCATTCCATTGCATAAATTTAAGTATAATTTAGCACGCATTCACGGTTTTGCGAACTAGCTCCGTTTTGTTTCCATAACTTGTAGTTCTTGGTCAAATTTTCATTAAAAACATTTGATCCGGATGCTTTTTATCGCCATAAGTAGACCAATTTACGACAACATCACCCGTCTTTAAGTCAAACATATACATTTTTATTTAACAGGAATATAAGAAAGCGAAATATACAGGATGTTATAATTCCTATTGAAGCCGATCTATTTCCAGGCACAAAATATGTGATGACAAAATATGCAAGATATTATTATTTCAAATGAAACTCATACATTTTAAAACACAAAATAAATGATATCCTTCGCAAATATAAATCCTTTACATATCACTTATTTCAAAGACTACAAATGTTTCCTTGCCAATGCGGAACTAATTAAAAGGAAGTTTACGTTTAGCATAATTTATAACAGGCCGATTTTTAATTTAGTTTTTACATGAAAAAATTCCACACAAAAAGAGAACCAGAAAATTTAGAAGACAATAAGTTACACTAAAGCAAATAAGGCCAACTCAAAAGTCAAAGTTGAAATCGACAAAAAGGAAAAAAACGACCCAAAACAATAAAAATTAGGCTGTTACATAAGAAATGTAAAATTGTAAAAATCGTTAAACATTAAAAACCATGAAAATAAGTTTCACACCTCCGTTTGAGACGACAGACAACAACCACCGTCGCCTGGTCGTGAAGAGAGTCCACGGGCTACCACCACAAGAACTTCAGCACTTTACACCATCGCCACCTGTTTGGAAAATTACGTTTTTTCCCGCATTTCCTTTACGACATTTAAGACAGAAAAAAAATGTGTTTAAAATCATTTCCACAAAAAGAAAATAGGGAGAAAAATGTATTATTTTCATTTAAATTTGCATAAAATGCAAATGAAATTAGTTGCGCACATTCCATTCTATGGCCCTCAATGAGGATGAAAAAAAAAAATAAAGAATTGTTCGCAATCGTTGTTATTGCTGGAGCGCGAAAAAGGGTGATTGCTGCTGGGGTTGGGGTTGGAAATTACGTTTATTGAACATTTTTCTCATTTTCACAAAGGTGGACATATTTGCACGATTTTGAAATGGATGCAAAACAAAAGAAATTCCAAGTCGATGTAGCACTGGAAGTACTTAAAATAATTCAACATTTGGTTGCAATACAACAGCACCTGTGGGAGTAATAACGAAGGGTTATAAACTCTACTAATTACGGTTGTCACCAACATTAAACGATGTTCATTTGCAAGGCAAAAGGTCGGCCAGCAGCTGTATAAAAGAGTTGAATCACTCTTCCTGTAGGGCCTTTATTACTCGGTATTAGTCATATACTTTCTGTTAAAAAAAGCACCGGTAATTGATCATTGAAAGAGATTCAGCGTTAAAATTTTTTTTTCCACTAAGTTGGCACCACACGAAGTTTGAGCACAATCCGCCATTTAGTTTATTTATCGTATAGCAGCCGAGTTTCATTAGTTCATCAAAAGCCTCGTAACTTTTGCAATTCTTACACTGGATAAAAATATCGACCAAAGAATTTGTCCTAAATTGTGTATTGCAAATGGAATTCCATGGAGCAAATAGCTGAAAATTTCCAGAAATCTTGCGATGAATACACATCCATTACCCATTTACTGGTTTCAAGACGACAGGTCTTGCAAGACTGGCAACTGTTGTGTCATTTATTTAGTGAAAAGTTTGCCATTTACGAATATGGATCGTTTAAAAATCGAATAACGCGTAAAAATAGTTAAAACTTACTACAGAAGTGGTAATTCAAACGTGGGCCGTCAATCGAACAAATATTTTTTTCTCACTCAGTGGTTACGTCAACAACCAAAATTGTCACATATGAAGCTCGGAGAACCCAGAAATGATTGTAGAAAAAGAATTGTTCCGGGAAAAAGTGATTGTTTGGTACACATTATGGCCTAATGACACCTCTACATTAGGCAGTATTTTTATTCCAAAAGTAACCTCGAAAGGATCCACTGCTGCCCCCAATCCAGAGACGGTCATTTAAATGACATTGTATTTCGTACATAGTGCCAAGTTTCAAACAAACAAATTTTCATCTAAATTATATATCTATCTGTGTTTTATTTAACTTTACTTGGAACCGAAAAATGGATAACCCTATATTCATTTATTTTGTAGCACACTTAAATCCCGCTTGGTCGATAAATTTTCTCCAGGCATCTTTGTTTTGGGCCGTTATTTTCCAGTTAAGTACGAGGTGCGATAAAAACAAACGCATTTGTTTTTTTTTATGTTGGTACACATGTCTGTTATATATGTTGACAATAGCAGCCATTTTGGATTGTCAGTTTGTTTTTGACAGATAAAAAGGTTAGTCGTGTTTTGGTGTGCTCTTCGATTTTTTTACTATTCGAAAAAATGATCGATCAAAGAAATTGTATTAAGTTTTCTGTAAAGAATTAAAATAAATGTGCAAGGACATTTGAAATGTTGACTGTGTTTGGCCGCAGACTTCTTCTTCTTCCCAAAACTGAAGACATCGATGAAAGGAAAGCGTTTTACTGCGATTGAGGAGATAAAAGAAAAACCGAAACAGGAGCTATTGGCGATACCAAAAAGCGCGTTTCAGAAGTGTTTCGAGGATTAGAAGAAACGCTGACACAAGTGTATGATATCTGAGGGGGACTACTTTAAAGGAAATAAAATGGAAAATGATGAATAAATAAATACTTTTTGGAAAAAATTTAAAATAACGGCTATTTTTTGATCACACCTCGTATAAGTAGTTTTAAGTAGTTTTTTTGCATCATTTGTTACCAGGTCTATCTATCTGGCCTTCGGGCGACCAGGTGTCCTGTCACCAACTGGAAATGAAGAGAATCCTTTTCTGGCAGGGATATTGGGCTCTATTCGTTGCAGGCGACCTGCCCAGGGTAAATATTTGGCTCGGATATATATTCAAATATCTGCGTGTTGATACTGCTGTTCCAGTTCTTCACTGTATCGTATTTTCCGTTCACCGTTCTCGCATATTGAGCTTAAAATTGTACGAAGAATTTTCCTTTCGATTGATCGATTGTCATTGATTTTAGATACCAAGACTTATTAGACCCATATATAGGTAGAAGAATTGTCTGTATGAGCTTATAGTATAGCCTAACTTCTGTTTTTTGCGAAATATGTTTTAATCGCAGTAGTTTTCGAAGGACACCTAAACATCAACTGGCCAGTATAATTCTTCTCTTGATTTTAGCAGTTGCGTTATTGTTTATGTAAAAGAAGTTCCAACCTGATGTTATATGTTTTTTTCTCTACAGACCTACTAAATATGACTCTTTCTCGAGTACAAGGAATGATTTGATTACTGTGGCCAATGTTCTATCAATGAAATCAATACCACCAGCGTAGACAGACTCGATTTATTAAAGATTATGTTGTCTGTGTTGAAGTTTGCCGATATTTTAATCAGTTTCAGAAAGATTGTTAAAGAAGTTACATGACAGTGCGTCATCTTGCCGAAAATCAATTACAGTGCGAAACTTCTCATCTCTTACCATGAATTGAACTCATCAAATCCATGTACATATGAGTCGAAATTTATGGAGAAGATTTACCTAGCTGTGTGGTTAATTTTGACAACGTATAAGAAATGGATTTTTTGCACGATAACACAGCACCTTACTAGATTAATATTATGGCTGTGAAGTCTTCAACATGACTTATTTTCCAAGTGGTAGCCGAACTTCCATACAATTCGTACATACTTATGTATACGGTGATTTTTTAAGATTTAAGTTTTTTAGGTTGGCAGCACTGGTTGGTAATGGCGCCCAAACGTCATCGGTAAAAGTGAAAAGTGTACAGTATACTCGCCATTTCATCATCGAATGACGAATGATACAAAAGCTTAATGAAAATCCGCTGTTTTATCGAAAAATTGTGTTCAGCGATGAAGCTCATTCTTTGCTGAATTCCTTGCATCTGGAGTGATGAACAGCCACATGCCATACATGACGCACCGATGCATCCTGAAAAAACGGCAGTCTGGTGTGGTTTATGGGCTGGTGGCATCATCGGTCCATTTTTCTTCAAAGACGACCGTGGAAGAAACGTTACTGTCAACGCTATCGAGCCCTAATACGCGTTTTTTTGCCCCAATTGGCTGAGTTGAACTTGGTTGACGTGTGGTTTTATCAGGACGATGCAACATGCCACACTGCTCGCGAAACAATGGATATGTTGAAGGATGAATTTGGTAAGCAGCTTATCTCTCGATTTGGCCCTGTGAGTTGACTTCCAAGATTTTGCGATTTAACGCCACTTATTTCTATGTGGACAAGCCGAACATTATTGAAGCCTTACAGGATAACATAACACGTGTTATTCGTGGAATACAGGCTGAAATGTTCGAAAAAGTGACGAAAAATTGAACCTTCTGAATGGACATTTTGAGACGGAGCCGCGGGCAACATTTACATGAATTTATCTTTAAAAATTGAATGGCAAAGACCAATTTATCGATTCCTATAAAAAAATTCAATATATGATGGAAATATGAGTGTTTTATTCGATTTAAAAAAAAAAAAAAATACGATTAAAAAATCACCTTACATTTGCAGTAGTCCTTCGACTGTTGGCAGTTAATAAGTGCAAAATTATTTTTAAAGTTACAGGAAAACAAACACATTAATTCATGCAACAAAATAATTAATTAAGGCATAAATCACACCAATTCCTTTTGAAAAAAAACTGTGCGAGTTTGAAGACTCGATTTTTAATAAGCAGATTTTGTAACGACAATGATGAATTAATATATTTAGATTTCTGTTTCTCAGTTTCACTGTACAGGAGGGTCAACCCTTTTCACAGACCGTTTAATATGATGTTAAGCTACAAATTAACGTAACTTAAATGCTTTCAAAACAATACTGCACTCTTTTGCCATTTGAATGGTAACGCCAAGTCAAGGTGTTGTTGCTTCCTAATTCATTGTTGCTCTTAATAAGTTTTACACAGGTTTTATGTAAATTTAATAAAAATAAAACGTAAATACTACGGTTTGAGGAAAAATAAGAAGAAGAAGATGTGGCTTACTTTTATTCATTCATAGATTCATGTAATTTTCGTTAATTTCATATTTACTTATTTGAATGCGTTGTTACTAAAACATATCGACACTTATGATTAATATGCTAATTTATGAACGAACCCTTATCTGTCGGTCTGGCCTATTGACAAATGTATGTGATGACAGCTTCGTACGTTGATTACTGGTTTCTGTTTAGTTTCTTTGACAGGTGACATGAATAGCTTCCACTTCTAGCTGCTATCAAGAGAACTTTCCAAAAATTATTCTTCTTACCTTTGCTTTTTCAGGCATCTGAAGTGCCTGAAGTTGATAGACATCTAAAATCAATACATCATTATTATCATCATCTACGTCTCTAACAGATATTATTTCATTTATACAGGAGTTGTTGTTGTTGTCTTTACTCTTGATGTCTGAAATTAATAAAGTTGAAAATGTGACTTCGACATTCCATTTCTTATTTCTGGCACGCGATTCCTCTTTATTACTTAAAACTAAGTGGGGGGATGATGGTCGTAGAATTTTTTTTCTATTACTGTGTGTTGAATTAAACGAATGTTCGAATTCCAATGTGGTGTAAATCATATTAATCCGACATTATTATCCTCAGCATTCCAAGAAAGAATGTACAGTTCTATCAGCAGCAAAGGGAAAATGACTAACAGGGATTCGTTGGCATCCTCTATATCTTTGCCTATGATAAGTGAACTTTTGTGAAAATATAAAGTAATCAAAGAGGTGGTTAAAAAGAGGGTAGACGTAAAATGAAATACAATGCTTCCTCAGCTAGAGTATCTTCAGGTATTTAAAACTCTTCGACTAAAGCTAATTGTGAGCCAAATGTTTTACTGGCCGATTGACGGTGTGATGAAAATGAAGAAATACGTAAATCTTGAATTTCGTAACTGTTGCCCGAAGTCTTTCCAAAACATGTAACGTCATCATGTATCTACATTTTGGGTTAAATCACAACCCTAAAATTTCACACAAATACTGAGTAAAAAAAAACAATTCCAATACGGTTGCTAATAAGCTGGCCTCTGATATTAATGTCCTTGTATAGATATCTATCTATAGATATCTATTTAGGACTCTTTCCATACCTTATCCAGAAGTGATGAAGGCAAATTTGTATTGGAGGTACCAGAAAGGATGGGTCAACATGCCCCATTTTTAAATCCACGGGTATGATCTGGCAAAACATTGGTGCGTGTTTAATTTAGTCTCATAAGAATTGACGAGATTTATCATATCTACCAGCCAGCCAGCTAGACAGACGGCTATCAATCCACCAAATTAAGAAGTAATGAAACACTTGTTGATCAAAATATTCTTGATACTTTTATCTGTACATTCTGGGTGCCAAATTTTTTCTATATCAAATAATACGTACATACATACACAAGAGGGCTGTGCCAAAAATAGTCGATATGACGTATATAAGTAGACGGTGCCAGTAGATTGAAAAAAAATATATATACAGGGTGGGCCATAAGGGTGTTGGCGATTTAATTCTTCAATTTCTCGGTAACGCGCGGCGCGGGGTGGCGGGGGATATGTTGTTCGCTGCGCCGCTTCCTGGAAATTTAGTCGCCATGGAGCCGTACACGGGAGTGCAGCGTGCATTTTGTGTCCGAGCGTATTACGAAAACAATAAATCAGTGATTACTGCACGACGTTTGTATCGGCATGAACACGGTTTACACGATTTAAGTGAAGTTCCAAGCGCCATTGTGATACGAAAATGGATCAGAATGTTCGAAACAACCGACTCAACAGTACCAATTACTGTTCGTGGTCGCCCAGTTTCTGCAAGATCAGCCGACATTGTGGAGCGTGTTCGTGTTTCAGTTCAGCGAAATCCGCAACAGTCAACACGTAAGAGAAGTCAGTCTTTGGATGTCAAAAGAACAACTTTACGACGAATTTTGAAACGTGATTTGCATTTGAAGGCTTATAAGATTCAGATAGTCCAAGAATTAAAACCCGATGATGCCAATAACCGACTTAACTTTGTCAATTTGATGCTAGAGCGGTTCAACAATTTCAACAACGTGATTTTTAGTGATGAGGCCAATTTTCACCTTAATGGCCATGTGAACAAGCAAAATTGTCGGTTCTGGTCCGAGACTAATACCCGACGCTTGCATGAACGTCCACTTCACAGCCCTAAGCTTGTCGTGTGGGCTGGGATAACGTCAACCGGTATTATTGGACCATACTTTTTTGAGGACGAAAGAGGGCATGCGATGACGGTTAGAGCGAACAATTATTGCAACATGCTAGCAGACTTTTTGGTGCCAGCTTTGCAAGAACTTCAAGGCAATACCTCGAGGATGTGGTTTCAACAGGATGGGGCCACATGTCATACGGCTAGGGTATCCATAGAGCTGCTGAAAAATGTTTTTCCTGGAAAACTCATTTCGAAAAGGGGGGATATTGAATGGCCCCCATCTCTCTCCATGCGATTATTTTCTATGGGGCTACCTCAAATCGGTAGTCTACGAGAATAATCCGACCAATTTAGAGCAGTTGAAGAGGAACATTATTCAGGAAAGTAACAAAATACCGAGAACAACTTTTCAACGAGTTTTCCAAAATTTGCGACTTCGGTTTCAAGAGTGTCAAGCAGCCGAGGGAAGCCATTTGGACAACATTATTTTTAAGTCTTAAAAATTCCCATGCTTCTACTTTTTAAAAATACAAATATATTTTTTTTATGTTTCGTAGTTTTTTTTTAAATGAATACTAGCCGACCCGGAAACGTTGCTTTGCATTCAAATTTTAGCAGGAGCAGAAATAATTGATTTTTAATTTGTGGTTTGTATAGGAGGTACCACGCCCCATTGTCCAATCCCGCCCATATTTGCAGTAGC
>JAHXMU010000287.1:663462-714899 GCA_019455685.1 Philornis downsi | reverse complement strand
ATGAATTTTCAGAAATGAATGGCGTTATTTGAACGTCGTTTGTATTTTGTTGGTTCAGTTTCACGTATTAGAGTTCAGCAATAGTCTCCCAGCATGCTTTTTCTGTAAGGATTTCGACGTATAAATAAAAGTCAGATTAAGTATATGAGAACAAAAAGAACTTTACTATTGAAAGGTTATACAAGAAGTAAACTTAAAGTTAGAAATATGGGTCATAGCCGCAGTATATCGAGTCGTACTCGTGTTATTGATAATACAAATTCGTATTTGGATTGTGAAATACCACAGGGTGATATATGTACCTATATATAACTTACATTTTCCCCAAAATCCTTGATAATTTCTTTCAATTTTCATTAAATCTTAGTGATCACGATTCCCTTGTCCGTCGCGTGCCGCACTTAGGTTTTGTGGAAAAAAATCTAAATGCGAATGAAAGAAATGCATTTTGAGTGACACTCCGTGCATCTAATTCATGGTAATTTTTCAACAATTCACCAACAAATTGTTTTTAGTTTTCACTCTTATTGTTTCCAAGAAAACTTTCCATTTCCAGGCTGGATATTCTTTCTCCAATAAACATTGTGAAAAATTGCCAACATTCAGTAGCTACCTTCCTGATCTGAGGGCCAACAAATATAAATTCTTTGATTTTAGCATATGAAATTTTAGAAAAAAAACGGTAACAAATATTTAAATGCTGCACCATCTTTGTCCGGAGCCTTGGCAAAGTTCTTAAAAGACCCAATTTTATATGCAGCGGCGGAAGAAGAACGTTATTTGGATCAATTAATGATTCATTTGAAATGTTTTGTTTTCCTGGTGAATACTCAGTTCTTTATGGCCTGTCTGTTCTGACGTAATGATGACAAGTAGCGCGACTATCCCATAGACAAAGGAAACAACCATATTTTGTAAAACCTCCTTGCATACCAATCAACAAACCAATGACCTGAAACAGATTAATTTACAGTTATTTACGATGGTATATCATATTTGTATATACAAAGAAGTTTGAATCACGCATCTTAAGGGCACCACAGATCTTTCGTTTATTACCGTTGTATTTGAGTAATGTCAAAATTTCAGTCATTGATTCGTAATTTTCCTTTGTATTAACGGCATGAGCAATTGGTATGGATGGTATTCCATTCCCACTATGCAAAAGAAGAGCCTTTAAACTGTACTTAGAGACATCAATAAATAATCTCCATTCAGTTCAGTCATATGGTTGGTTCATTTTTCGAAATAAACCATCAACATCAGTACAGTATAGGATAGAGTGTTTCTTTTTAAAAAACACTTATATGCAGCCAATTCCAAGCTTCTATCTCTATGGGTATGAATTGTTACTTTTGTCCCAATTGCAAGATGTTTCCACTGCTGCATGCATGAACTTAGTAATTCTGTGTCTTGCTTCGTTAAATGTAAATCCCGAATTAGATCATTCAGCTCAGCTTGAGTCACTAAATGGCGTTCATCATCAGCCCGATACCAACTAATACTGTTGGTGAAAGATGTTTTGGACTCACTGCTCGTAGCACAGGGAATGATTGGTAATGGATCATTAGATGGACGTTGAACCCATTTGGAAATTGATGGGACATCCGCGTAAGTAATACTTTTTCGATTTTTCATATTGAATCCAGCAACTTTTGTTAAAGAAAAATAACAATCGGTTTAGTGGTTGCTTGACTCTCTCCAATGTACTGGAATTGAAAAATCGAAGTAGATCTTCTTGCAATTTGACCACTTGTATAAAACCGTTCTGCAAATATTGCAAAACATTGTCGGTGTCCATGGCTTGCTCAAGTTTCTGACTGCAAAACCAAAATAATGTAGATGTACATATGTTAATGATTCTGATATTACATATCCTCTTTTTCCAAACAAATATTCACCACACACAAAGCAAAAATAGCTTGAATCAGTAACACACGATCTCCCTGACATCCTTGAACGCTCTATTATGAAGATTTAGAATAAATGTAGGCTTCTGTCAAATTAATAATTGTGAAATTGTAGTGTCAGTATTGACTGTTTTACAGCATGACCAGCATGCGATAAAAAATGAACAAGACGTGATAGTCCAATTTTTATGCCAGATTCGAATTCAGTGCATCCAGATTAGTTAAAAAACATGTTTCGTTTCTGCAATCAGTTTTTTTCCAAATTTGTGCTAGCAAGTTTTTTACAACTGAGCTGATTTAACCCAATTTCGAACTTAAACTACTTATGGACATAAGATCTACGAGTATATAAAGGGTGTCCCAACAAGAATGCAAGATTTAAATTTTAAATAAAACACAGATATTTAAAAAAAAATTGTGAAACTTGATTATATCGTAAAGTAGACAGAATGAGGTTATGTATGAATCAACACATCGGGCAGATGGCCGCCGCGGCTTTGCTGGCACACACTCGATCTGTTAATGAAATTTTCAATGATTGTTCTGCATAAATGCTGCGATATTTCATTAATACAGCTTCCAATTTCCTTTTTTAAGGCTTGAGTCATGGTCGGCTTATTCGCGTAAACCATCGACTTCAAAAAACCCCAAAGAAAAAAGTCTAATAGTGTTAAATCGCACGATCTAGGCGGCCAATTCTGGTCTCCAAAATGCGAAATAACACGACCGGGAAATGACTGATGCAGCAATTGAATTGTTTCTCTGGATGTATGACATGTGGCGCCGTCTTGTTAAAACCACATTTTTTTCTCCACATTCATTTCTTCAATTCTAGGCAAAAAAAAAAAGGAAAAAATGGTTATCATTTCACGATACCGAACACCATTGACTGCTTGCGCTTCACATGCCCCATTTTCATAAAAAAGGTCCGATGATTCCTCCAGCCCAAAAGCCACACCACCCAGTGACACGTTGAGGATGCATTTGCTTCTCGTGAATCACTCGCGGATTTTCCTCACCCCAAATGCGACATCAGTGATCAAGAAGGAAATGAGCCTCGTCACTGAAGTTGATTTTGTCGGCAAAATCAGCATTTTCATGTTGTCTCACCAATACCCAACTAACGAACTCCCTTCGCTGTCCATGGTCAGCTGGCTTCAGTTCCTGAGTCAATTGAACTTTGTATGCATGAAGAAGATGCAAATCTTTCGTCAAAATTCGCGGCATAGGGGATTTGGGGACACCAATTTGCTGAGCTCTGTGTCGAATTGAGGTGGATGGAGTTTGAGCGACATCATCATGTACAGTTGCGACATTTTCGGTCGATCGACCTGGTCAAAGGCGCGACCCAGTTTTGGCAAATTTATCCATAAATCTCTTTACAGTTGACTCGTTTGGAGCATTATTATGACCCCAAATTGATCATAATTTGCGAACTGTAGCCGCAAGACTTTCACCATTTTGGTAAAACAATTTCACAATGAGAATGCGTTGTTCATTCGTGTAGCGCTCCATTTTTACTAACCTCGTAACTTCTACTAGCAAACAATAACAATTGTTCAGATGTCAAACAATGACACTTCGGATGGCGCCAAATTTAAATCTTGCGTTCTTGTTGGGACACCCTTTATATATGTATGAATTGTTATTGGTAACCATTGCTTATTGTATTATAATAAAAAGATACATAAAAAAGAAAAAAAAGAAATTTGGTTGGCAGGTTTTTATGCAACCATCTTATTGTTCGGACCTGCACCTGTTGTTGTCTATAACGAATGACTTTGCTGGTGAACAATTCGCCCTGAATATCGACAATAAGGACGAGGATTTAGAGGAGAGAGCCACTATGGAGTAACCTTAAAAATAGCAACAAGTTATCGGACAAGATGGTGTATATTTGTCTTAAATCGGATCGTTCTAAATGTGCTGATTAAAATCTTCAACGTCATCCAAATTGGAGTCTTTCTCACTAATCTTATAAGATATGAAGGTATATAAACATGAATGTAAGCAAGAGCCACAACAGCTTTCAATAGGCTGTAATGGGAGAATGTGCTTATATAGATTCACAACGAGCAGGAATGTATACATATTTTAAGTTCTCATGTGAATATTTCTAGCTGTTACGAAAGCAATAACGAAATTAGTATATCCTTTATTTTATAGTAGCACACAGCATTAGGATATGTTTGATGCACCTGACTAAAATTGGTGTAATGGTAAGTAGTTTTTACATACTTTGGACTATTTTTTTTTTTACATCACAATCATATATGAGATTTTAATTTACGCATTATTACACAATCGAATTTTTGGAAACTTAGCGACACTGCTTCTGGCATGCGATAACCATCTGTTCGGCGGTCTCTGTAAAAGGTTTCTGATATGCCTGATTTATTATTTCTGGCTTCAAAATATATTTTGAAGAAGGAAATTCACTCATTCGAATTTTCGTCGTTCTGATCTGTTAATCGCCCTCACAGTTAGCACAACACATTGCCGGTGTCCTGTGATTCTTGCCAAATTATATATATATATTTTTTTTTAAATTACAACCTAAATCCTGTTTTATACAAGCAAAATGTTGTCCTATTTTTGCATTCAACAAATGTTTGTTTTTTTTTTTCTTTTCTTCTCGAAAAAACTTATTCAAAATTGTTTTTATGGCCATAATAACAACTCAGTAGCACTTTATCCATTCACATCTTCCATTAGTCCTGTTCAATTCCCACCTATCGCTCTATCTCCATTTTTTCTCTCTCCCTCTCTCTCTCTCTCTCTTCCCCAGCTATTTATCTGCATTTCTATCAAATAAATGCAACAGTCGAAAAATGTAATTTCACTGATAATCGTTTTATTATGCATTCATGTGGAAGGATCCAACCCCTCTAACTTAACATACAATACAATTGGATTTACCATCTCCAACTATTTCCGATATCAACAATTCAATGCATTATCATAATCCAAACGGTCTTCATATCCTTCGAATGACAATGTTAGTTCAACTGAAAAAGAGATGTCATTTTGGTATGACAATGAAACCATTTCGATTCAGTTTATCAGATTTACTGAAATTCTTAACAATTGTATAACTAAACATTCACATGTAGCAGTAAAGGGACATCAAAGGACATACGAAACAATTTTGATGCAGTCAAGAAAAGGCAAAGCTGGACAAACTGACGATAGGAAGCTGTAGAAAGGAAAAAAGAAAATAAACTGAAACGAAACTAACCTGTAGTAAAACTGAATACATACACAGAGTCACACCATTGAGATACTACGTAATTGTCCTTTTACTGCCTTAAGTGTCAAAGATCCTTAACAAGAATTCCAAATGCAAGAGAAACTAACAACGTATTTATCCATAAAAAAATGTCTTTCCACTCGTAGAAGAGACTTTTATGGCTTCCAACACATGACAAATAAACCAACACTAATGGAATATTCGTAAAAGCACCTTCTTAGCAGTCATAAGAAATGCAGTAAATGCATTAAGTCTTCTCCCCAACTGCACATTAGAAAGTTTTGAGTAAAAAGCTAAAATCTTCATTAGTTATGACATAATTTTTGGGTTACAAACTTCCGAAAAGAAAGTTCCAAAGTCCTTTTTCATAAATAAAACAAATGCATAATGTGGATATGATAAGAAAGAACGGCTTGGGTAATAAAATTTAAATTATCTTGTGAGGGTTGTAAACAACTACTGCCACAAAGATTTAGAATTACCTCTTGTACGGGGGCAGAGCAAAATGTAGGGAAATTCATGAAATGTTTGCTAAGCAAAGGAAAAATCAGTACAAAATTTGCAGTCAAGTTAACTGTGTTCTATACATATACGAGTATACCTTCATCGTTTTGCCTTGATGAAAAAGTGGACAACGGAGGACAAAGGGCGTGACAAGTCACTTAGTTCTTATCAATAAATGTTGCAGATTATGGCTATACATTCGCTTGCAATATTAAATCGTATGGAGAGGTATCCAAGTTTCATAGTAACCGAATAGAAATTTCAGTTTCAGTTTCCTGAGCGGAGTGACAGGAAACCAAAAAAAAAAAAAACCACTAGCCTCGTATAACAATAGCGAATTAAAAGATAGCTTATATAACTTTCTGAAACCTTCGGAGCAGAAGTTGTGGACGTACTATTAATTATTGATAAAGGGTGATTTTTTTATCGTAGTTTTATAAAAATCAAATAAAAAGCTCAAATTTGCATCCTATATTAAAATATTTTATTGGAATCGATAAATTAGTTTTTGCTATTTAAATTTTGAAGATAATTTCATGTAAATATTGTCCAAAGCTCCGTCTCAAACTGTTCATTCGCAAGGTCCAATTTTTCGTCACTTTTTCGAGCATTTCGGACTGTATTCCACGAATAACGCATGTTATGTTATCCTGTAAGGCTTCAATAGTGTTCGGCTTGTACTCATAGACTAACGACTTGACATAACCCCACAAGAAATAATCAAAAGGAGTTAAATCGCAAGATCTTGAGGGCCAACTCACAGGGCCAAATCGAGAGATAAGCTTCGCACCAAATTCATCCTTCAACATATCCATTGTTTCACGAGCGGTGTGGCATGTTGCATCGTCCTGATGAAACCACATGTCAACTAAGTTCAACTCAGCCAATTGGGGCAAAAAAAAATCACGTTTCTTCCACGGTCGTCTTTGAAGAACAATGGACCGATGATGCCACCAGCCCATAGACCACACCAGACTGTCGTTTTTTGGCATGCATCGGTAATTCATATATGGCATGTGGATGTTCGTCACTCCAGATGCGGTAATTTTGCTTATTTACGTATCCGTTAAGCAAGAAATGAGCCTCATCGCTGAACACAATTTGTCGATAAAACAGCGAATTTTCATTGAGCTTTTGTAAGGCCCATTCACCAAAAATTAGACGTTGCGGTAGGTCATTCGGCTTCAATTCTTGCGTGAGTTGAATTTTATAGGCTTTCAAACCCAAATCGACGTGTAAAATTTTCGTTGTGGTTGAGTGACACAAACCCAACCGCTGAGAACGGTGATGAATTGACATTTCACGATCGTCATTAACACCGGTCGCTACGGCTGCAATATTTTCTTCGATATGTACTCTACGCATGCGAGTCGATGATTTTATGTCCAACAAAGTAAATTTGGTGCGAAATTTGAAGATAACAGCACGAATTGTTGATTTAGCAGATCGATTATGACGACCATAAAATGGTTGTATTAAACGATGCACATTTGCCACAGAGTACAAATTTTGATAATAAATTTGAACAATTTGCTATCGTAGCTCATTTGTTAGTCTTTCCATGATGAAATGGCAGAGTATACTGTACACTTTTCACTTTGACAGATGACGTTTGGACGCCATTACCAAGCAGTGCAGCCAAACTGAAAAACTTAAATCTTATAAAATCACCCTGTAGTATCTTAGTCACGTGGCAGCACAGTCTACTGCCTTGACAATAATTAACTGACCCACTAAATTACGCTGAATTTAGTCTAATTATATGAAGGAATTGAACCTAAAAGTTTGAGGATTAAATTCGATCATTTCTATGAGAGGTACTAGAAAGTGTTATTCGCGTATTTTTTTTTTTTTTTTTAATTTAGCAAGCAGTATAATGAAATACCCTTGACATTAACTTAGGCAACTTTAGAGTACGAATTAAGGATTACGACTTCGTTTATATGGGAGGTACCAAACAAATGGCACACCGTCCATTTTCATTGCCAGAATTAAGATTATCAAGCGCGTAATTTGTGGTAAATTTGACTAAATTTAGCACCGCTGATGGAAAAATATGAAGCTTAGAATATATGACATAATTCGATCATTTGTTGGGAGGCTGACGACGTGGTAAATTAGCCGATTTTTCACTAACGTAACATAAAAGAATAAATTGATATTATGGACAAAAATCTAGACTGCAATGGATTGCAAACTATAACTTGTAGAGGAAAAACTGAATTTGGGAAAGTCGACCAATTTGTATGAGAGGCACAAGAAGGGGCGCGGTTGTACTGTCCTGTTTCGTTCTCAGACACCACTTTAGCGACCGCTTTGAATATAGCAAATCTTACTGCAAATGGTACAACTGAATAAAAAATATAGACCTAAAGTAGACGTTTCAAATGGATCACTTGCCTAGGAGATACAAGAAGAGGAGGGGCAATGCGGTTCAGTTCCTTTCTCTGGGGCCAAGTTTATAAAAAGTATGGTGTGTGCAAAGCGTTATTGATTTCTTTAAAACTACTCAAAAGATATGAAGCTAAAAATGTATGGATCGAACGGGTCATTTGTTTGGGAGATACCAGAAGCATAGGCATAGCATGGGGGTACTAAGAGCAGCTCCCCGGCCCCGTAGAACTTTTCAGCACCCCTCAGGGTTTTCGGATTAGGTACAGTGAATGCATTTATCCCCCAGATTGAATGAATTTAGCCCTCCCATCCTAGAGGGAATTTATTGCTACGTCAATGACCCGGAGGGATACATCTAATATGTGGCTTTTTTCAAATTTTGCCAAACTAGTATGATAGGCAAAAAATAACGCTACTGCATTAAAAAAATTATGATTTACAGAAAAAACATTAAGCCAAGCCAAGATTGGCAGTTAGGAGGACTTTTCTGCGCCTTTGGTGGCAGGGAATCATTTACTATGACCAGCTCTCCCATAACCAAAACTTTTTTTAGGAGCTGTCTAAAAAAAGCAATCACCCTGAAGCTGCCAGATTTGGTCTACAGGGGAGGAATTGTATTTCATCACGACAACGCCAGACCGCATACATCGATAATAAGTCGCCAGAAGCCCCGGCTGCATGGATGGGAAGTTTTTATTTGTCCATCTTATATTCCGAACCTCGCACTTGTTCCCGTCTGTGGCGAACGATTTTACTGATGAAAAGTTCGCTTCAAACGAAGACTGTGAAAATCAACATTCCAGTATTTTGCCAATAGAAGAATGGTTTCTATGAGAGAGAGTTAATGGAATTACCTTCAAAATGGCAACAAGTTATACAACAAAAAGGTGCATATTTCAACTAAATCGAATTATTCTATTCTATCCTAAATTAAGCATTTAGTGCCACTGACTGAATAGACCAACCCCATTATCGTTGATAAGGACATTCACATACAAATGAGTTAGTTAGAGAAAACGATTTCATTAGCATACGAACAAAATATAATTTGGGGTAACGCGTGTTTGAGTGTCAATGTGTATTACACACATGTATGGCTGTATGCATGACTATCATTATTATTATTATTATTAGTGTCCCGTATGCGGCAAATGTACGTACAACCTCATACTACCACACATGCATCTCTATTTATTACACTGTCCCATTATAAAGAAAGAATGAATCCTTGTTGGCTTCTGGTAAACCGTGTCTAATGGTTTTATCGTAATTTTTGTTAAAATATGACATATTTTATTACTTTACACATTTAAGTTAGTATTTAGCAGCAACCTCCTAAGGAACAAAGGAAAGATACACGGTACGGGTGCGTGTGTATGTATGTGTGTGTATTCATAGACGATCTTTATCTCATATTTAAATTGCTATTTGTATAATTGTATATAATTGTTTTTAAAATGGGACAACACAACAAAACTGGTCCTTCACCTAGTAAACTTTAAAGGAACAGAAGAACGGATTAGCTCAAACCGTATACATGGCCTTTAAAATTCAAATCATGGAATGTTTTCATTCCTTAAATTAAAATGTAGTTTAACATTTGCCGTAAAAGTATATATGAGTAGCAAAAAAATATGTTACACTTCATAGGGAATCGTCTTTTCTACGCTTTCAGTCATTTTGAAATCTACTGTAGTTCTTAGTTTACGAATATTTTCCACTTACGCACAAATTATTCTAAGGAAATTCCACAAATAATCCTAAAAACATTTCACTTTTCGAATATTATTTTCTGAATTGTATTCAATCCATCACATGTTAAATTTAACTTATCCATTTAGTTTAGTTTCAAAACCACCGGTCTGGCAAGGCTGTAAGCTGTTAAATACCTGTCGTTTGAAGTGTTATTTACTTAGTGCAAGGTTTGCTATTTACGAATAAGGACAATTTAACAACCGAAGAACGCCTAAAGTTCTAAGGAATAATTAAAACTTACTACAAAAGTGGTAATTCAAACATGAGTACTTTCCGTACTCTACGGGGTGATAATCGTCATAATCGACCCACTGTGCAAGGAATCGGCAAAATTATATAGAAATTTCAAAGACTGGAAGAGTTACAGATGTGCTCAGAGCTGTGCATCATCGCAATGTACGCACTACCGAAAATATCGTTTGTGTTTAGTGAAAGTGTGGCGGAATATCAATTCAGAGCGCTGTGGCCGCATGATAACCTACTTTTCTTTGGGCTGCAATTGAAGATTATGAACTGAACGATATGTGTTTTTAACAAAACGGTACCACGTGTCACACAACATGACCGATTTTGGCTTTATGGCATGAGAAATTTCCAGAAAGCGTAATTTCACGTTATGACAATGTCAACATCATTTAATTTGACGTCGTTAGACTTTTTTTATCACGTCAAAGACCATGTTTACGGGGATAATAGCCAAACGTTGGAACATTTGAACCAAACTAATCCAGAGGCGGCTATTTATTGTATTTCGTACATTAAGGTAAGCTTTACGAGGTGTGATAAAAAACGGTTTTTTTAAATTTCGTGAGTTAGGTATGTTCGATTTTCGCATTTATTTTTCTGTTATGTTGGTACACATGTCTGTTGTATATGTTGACAATATCAGCCATTTTAGATTGTCAGTTTGTTTTTGACAGATAAAAAGGTTAGTCGTGTTTTGGGTGCTCTTCGATTTTTACTATTCGAAAAATGAATCAAAGGAACTGTATTAAGTTTTGTCTAAAAAATGAAATTAAATGCGCAAGGACATTTGAAATGTTGACTGTGGCGTTTGGCGAGTCTACTATGAGCAGAACACAAGTTCAGTTGTGATATAACCGGTTAAAGGAAGACCGAGAAGATGTCAATGACGATGCTCGTCCTGGTCGCCCGAGCACGCCAACAACCGATAAAAACATTGAAGCAGTAAAGAAAATGATTTTGGATAATAGTCGAATCATATTATTAGATGATGATGTTGGCATATCGTGCGATTTTTACGGATGTTTTAGGCATGAAACGTGCGGCAGCGAAGATTGTTCTAAAATTGCTAAATTTTGAGCAAAAACAACGATGCATGGACATTGCTCAGGAGCTGTTGAACGTCGTCAACGACGATTCAGATTACCTCAAAAAGGTCATAACTGGTGACGAATCACGGGTGTATGGCTATGACATTGAAACCAAAGCCCAATCATCCCAATGGAAGCGTCCAGAAGAGCCAAGACCGAAAAAACCACGTCAAGTTCGGTCAAATGTTAAGGTTTTGCTCACTGTTTTCTTCGATTGCAATGGCGTGGTGCATCATGAATTCTTGTCACAAGGTCGTACGGTGAATAAGGTCAATAAGGTACCTTGAAGTTACGCGCCGTTTGCGCGAAGCAATTCGTCAGAAAAGCACAAAATTGTGGAAAAACCAATCATGGATTTTGCACCATAATGACGCACCAGCTCACACATCGATGCTTGTGCGTGAGTTTTTGGCCAAAACCAAACCACAGTCATGCCTCAACCACCGTACTCACCGGACTTGGCCCCCGCTGTCTTTTTCCTCTGCCCAAAACTGAAGACACCGATGAAAAGAAAGCGTTTTGCTACGATTGAGCAGATAAAAGAAAAATCGAAACAGAAACTGTCGGCGATACCAAAAAGCGCGTTTTAGAAGTGTTTCAAGGATTAAAAGAAATGCTGGTATAAGTGTATTATGTCTGAGGGGGATTACTTGAAAGAAAATAAAATAGAAATTGATGAATAAATAAATACTTTTTGAAAAAAATTGAAAATAACAGTTTTGATTTTTTGAAAGTTTCATCGTAATTATAGTCCAATATGAACCAAAAAATGGATAACCCAGTCGGTATATATTTCAATAACTAATGATGAGGATATATACAATTACAAGTATCCTATAACAAATCTGTTCCAACTATTGTTACTTCTTTGAATTGAATCGTATCAAGTTATTCTCAGCAACATTTAAGTATATATGTAAGGTGAATCAGTATACAATTGACCCTATTCTGAGGTATATTTGATGTGTCAGTTTAAAAACTAGATATTTAGCACCATTGCAGGGAGATCCTAACTGCTGTAAAGGTCTGGTAACATGATACGCTACTACAAGACTTTAAAAGACGACGCACACTGGGGTCGATTGCCAAATTTGGGGGCAAAAGTCGAAAACGCATTCAATTCAGGTAAATGTTTGTGCTTGGGGGTTTTTGGGGTCGCTGATTACGAATCTGATGTCAAAATTTGAAAAACAAAATCGCGGAACCAATATGGACGGCTTGTTTGAAAAACGCATTTTATTTATAAATAATGACAATGACTAGCTTAAAATTAGGTTTTAACAGACATTAAATTAAATTTATAATGATGGATAGATACTTCAGAAATTATCATTAAGTTTTTGAGTAACTATGAAAAAAGGAAATATTACGAAACAAAAAATTCTGAAATTATGTATTCATTACATAGTCTAGTTGGTTAGGTACAACTTTAAAAATCTTCTTCAGAAGAATCACTTGATTCACAGTCAGTAGATTCAACTGGAAAAAAGCTTGAGCTTTCCTCACTTATTAAAATATTTGGCGCATTTAATAACTGTACTGCTTCTGGCAATAATGATTTAAACTTTGTACAGGGTAATTTGCGCAAGCTAGATATATATGGGTCAGATGATAAAAGAAGCCGTGAAAAAAGGTCTTTCATAGTTTTTACTCGTGAACATTTTCTCGTAAAATCTGATCTGAACTTTTTAATGCATTTATTATTGGACTCTTGAGCATCTTCAGACATTTGTCCGATTGGTAATAGAGAATTACTTATTATTTCCTTGCTATGAACTAAAATCTTATGCATTGAAGTTGACATATAATACCAGGTGTACAAGTGTACGAAGTCGCGAGCTGTTTGTGTGTCATAATCTTGAAATACAATTAGATTAATTTCGTGGCCACTCGAAAGAGCCTGCAGTAAAATATGAAAACGTTTTATAAGATTTTCATTCACCCCTGTGATTGAAGCAGAAGTTGTAGAGTTTTCAAAAAATCGTCCTTAGTTACAAAAACTTGCACCAATGTTGGTAGCGCAAGAAATCGCAATTTTTTTTTTTTTGTTCATTAAACAACAGATCAATCTACAACATACAACAAGCCAGACCACCGAACAACGGGCAGCAATATGACTTTTCTCCCTGTTCTTACAATTTTCCGTTGCAATTTTACGTTTATTTTCAGACAAATCATTCCTTTGTTAATATCACATACATAATTATTACAAATTTAGGACATCATGATAAAATTGTACTCACTCTTCCCTTTCGAATCCATATTTTAGATTATTTTTGGTGTAATTTGTGTAGGTTTGGCTTCGTTTTCAACAGAACACTTATAAACACGCTCGAATCTCGACGCGTCTGGATCGAGCAACGGTCACTTTTAAACTGGCACACCACAGCACGTATAAGTGATCATACCCTCCCGAATTTGAATTTCGACCCCCGGACTATTACTCTACCAATCCCAAACCCTTCTATCCCCGTTAAAGGAACTTCGTTTTTCGACTTTTGGCCACGAATTTAACAATCGGCCCCAGTGTGCGACGTGTCACTAAGGCCACCCGCCAATTGAGTGTATGAGTTGTGCCGTTATTGAATCAATACTGTGCCTTTTTTGTCGCTTTCACTAATTTGTTTGATAATTTGAACTAGTTTCGCTCCATCTAATTCATTGAATTCGATTAGTATTATTATAAACGAATGATATTATTTACCCATGATATTATTTAATTCAAAATGTTTTTCCAATATTCCATGGCCTTCCGCACAATAACACCTTTTGCACTTTTACACTCTTCTTTTTTTCTCCTTAATGCATTTTATATCTTTAACACTTTCATCATCAACCCCCCCCCCAAATACAGATGTGAACTTAATGAAAAATTCCTTGAAATTGTAAATCATAATTATGCTGCAATATCTGACATTAGGGGGATTATGTGAAGATTTTATTAAACAACAAGAGCAAGGCGACATTTATTGTGTGAAATCATAAAATGCCAAAGAAATATTGTGTTATGAATTGTTGGGGATAATTCAAAAGACTTTTATGTTCTCAACAATATTGTCAGCAATAAATTATGGAGTAGAGATTTTTGATGTGTCCATTAAAAAGGATAATGAAAATGAACTTTGAATTTGGTTAGGGGAGCGATGAACGCAAATAAAGTAGAGTGACTCATTTTACCCACCATTTACACTCCCCGGTTTGGATTGCTGCCGTTGTTTAAACTCTAACCTGTTCTTATGATCACGAAGAAAATGTATCGACACTCTTAGCTTTTTTCATAAGCATTAAGCCTATGACGATACAACAAATGTCATTCTAGGTATCTCAAATTTAAAAATTGAAATTGAAATTGAATTCATTTTATTTGACCCATCATATTACAAACCAAAAAAATAAGTTAAAATAATATAAAAGAATTATGCAGAACAAATTCGAGTTAAAATAACAATCTAATTGTGGGCAGAAGACAAAGACAATAAGACCTAGAAACCACCATCCTCTGCCAAGGATAGGCCATTAAAATAGTTCTACTAGATTTTAAAATCAAAAATGTAACGGGGATTGGTCTATTCAACGCCTGCAGTATTTCTTTGACACATATTATATTTTGAAAGCAACTTAATTGTTACCTTATCAGACAACTAAAACCCAGACAGAGCAATTGATAAGAGATAGGAGTCAAGTCGAGTATCATGGACGTAGAGGCAATCCGTGCCTCCCAACATAGAGTTGGATTATTACCGGGTTGCAATTAAGATAGGCACGAGGTGGAAAAGAGTGTAAAACGTATTTAAGCCAACACGAGGACAGCCAGAAATCACTAAGCTGTAATCTCCCGAAATAGCCACAGGTTATTACAACAAATTCTTTCAATTACTATCTAGCAAAAAAGTGCATCTGAAGAAGCAAATATTAATTAAAACTTGTGAAATTGTGAATTGTGAAAACCAATGAAATTAACGTAGGGTTGTCATAGGAAGCAAGCGTTATTTTATGATGCCTCTTCGTTACATATTCATGAATGAAGTGGGTGTAATGAAAATTTAAATTTCCATTACTTAAAAAAAAATTAATTTTTTATTGTATTTTTATTTATATTAGAAGTCAGTTTCTTAAAAAACTGGCCACAGATCTCGACAGTTCACCGAAAATAGAAAAATAAATAGCATATACATGTACAGATGCTTCATTTGGTCTCTGAGTATTTGTTGTTATTCCACGAAATAATCAAGAGGCGTTAAATCGCAAGATCTTGGGGGCCAACTCACAGGGTCAAATCGGGAGTTAAGCTGCTCTCCAAAATTATCCCTCAAAATACTCGAATCCATTGCTTCACGAGCAGTGTGGCATGTTGCATCGTCGTGATGAAACCACATGTCAACCAAGTTCAATTCAGCCAATTGGGGCAAAAAATGATATTGTATTTCGTACATAGTCTAAGCATTATAATGAAATAAAAGTTTCATCGAAATCATAGCTTTATATATGCTTTATTTAACTTTTGAAACCGAAAAGTTGACAACCCTGTATTATAAAAATGAAAACTTTGTCCAAAACTTAAAACATTTTTTTCTTTTCATTCTTTCTCTTTATCTAAAAGTTATTTTAAGGCCAATTTGGAAAGACATGCTGATAGCGTCAATATCGATAACCACAACTGAAAGAAATGTAAAAAGATGTAGGTTATACACATAGAATTATTGATTTTACTTACCACTGACGTTAATATTCACTACTGTGACAGAGGATTCTATAATAATAATTTAAATATTACAAAAAAATATAAAACACCTACAATAATACAGATGGGCTACCAACAATTGAAATTTCAACTCTATAGAAATACAATTATAACGATTTTAAATATTTATAAAGACGTTGTAATAAATTTCTAATAATCTTATCTAAATTATAGTAAGCCATAAAATTTATTACACGGAATTATTACGTACTCGCTACTGTACCGAACTGCAAAATGTCCTAAGAGAAAACATAAAATTGCAATAAATTTTACCCTCGCACTCGATTGCTAATACGACTCCATCCCAATCATTTTACACAAAAGGGTCAAATCCACAAATACAAAAACCAAAAAAGTATGAAATAACTAAGTATAACAACAATAAATCTTAAGCAATAGATAAGGTCGACCAAGCAAAACCTCAAAGGAGCCAAAGATTAAAGGACCAAAAGACCATAAATGGAACAACTACAAGAATTTATTAAAATACTGCAGCAGACAAATAACCAAACATTCACTTGTAGTACAAAATCTGGAAATCTGAAAGTCTACGACCTTAATAAATTCCAATTTTTCTAAACAAATTCACATTACACTGAGAACAATTCAAAATGTGACCCAATGGAATCTTATCTAAATGACTTTACAATGGATGAAGTGCACAATAACAAGAACATAGGATCTATTGGGTGTTGGTCAATTTGTTGTAGTAACAAATTGTTTTATTATGCCAAATAATTGGTATACAAAAGACATTTCTTACTGAATAATTAATTTAAATGGTTACCAATGCGGCCAATATCACAATACAATGTGTAGATATATGGAAAGAGGAGAGGGTTTCAAAATGACTGGGAAAATGTTAATCTACTTTCAATTTCTTGAGAGTGTTGGGGAATTCCTAAAGCAGGAGGGGTTGTTTATCATTGGTCATAAATTTGAAATGTAAATTTATGTTATTTTTTCCATTTCACTGTCCTTTAGGGGGAAATGAAATATAACACTTGTTCGTTTCATATTAATGGAAGAAAATCCATTTGTTTTAGGGAAGGATTCAATTTTTCTAATGTACAGGAAACCCAACAAAAGTAAAGAGTTAAAGATAAACTTTATTTATTTAACACTTTAAACGCTTTTTTAACTAGATGCAAATATTCCACTTTTCTCTAACAAAGTTGTTTTTCTAAATATCTAAAATTGTATGTAAAAGGTGATTTTTTAATCATAGTTGTCTTTTTTTTTTTTTTTTGAATCGAATAAAATATTCAAATTTGCATCAGAAACTAAAATTTTTTATTGGAATATATAAATTGGTCTTTGCCATTTAATTTTTAAAGATAATTTCATGTAAATGTTGTCCGCGGCTCCGTCTCAAAATGTCCAATCGGAAGGTCCAATTTATCGTCACTTTTTCGAGCATTTCGGCTTGTCCACAAAGACTAACGACTTGACATAACCCCACAAGAAATAATCAAGAGGCGTTAAATCGCAGGATCTTGGGGGCCAACTAACAGGGCCAATCGGGAGATAAGCTGCTCTACAAATTCATCCCTCAACATATCCATTGTTTCACGAGCAGCGTGGCATGTTGCACCGTCCTGATGAAACCACTTGTCAACCAAGTTCAACTCAGCCAATTGGAGCAAAAAAATCACGTTTCTTCCACGGTCGTCTTTGAAGAACAATGCACCGATGACGACACCAGCCCATAAACCACACTAGGCTGTCATTTTTTCGGGATGCATGGGTAATTCGTGTATGGCATGTAGATGTTCGTCACTCCAGATGCGACAGTTTTGCTTGCTTACGTATCCGTTCAGCAAGAAATGAGCCTCATCGCTGAACACGATTTTTCGATAAAACAGCGGATTTTCATTGAGCTTTGGTAAGACCCATTCACTAAAAATTAGACGTTGTGGTAGGTCATTCGTCATTGTATGATGAAATGGCAGAGTATACTGTACACTTTTTACTTTGACAGAAAACGTGTGGCCGTCATTACCAATTAGTGTTGCCAACCTGAGAAGCTTAAGTTTTAAAATATCACCCTACATAAGAAAAGTCCGTTCACAGATTTCAAGGTGACAGCATCTGGTACAATTGGATTTTTCTACGTCGAGAGAGAGTTTTAACATTAAGCTGGCTGCTTAGTCCATAGCAATATCTGGCAGCTAGTAATACTTTTCTTTTAATCTCTAATCTGATACAATTCGTTTTATCTACGGCTGATGAGAAGTACATGAATTCATCTACCACTGCAAAGTTAATATTCTCGATATTCACACAGGTTCCCAAACGAAGAAAGTGTTCGTAGTTCAAAATAAATAACTTAGCTTTACCACCGGACCCATTTTTGCTGATTCCATCCCAATGCTAGAGAGGGCTGCAGCAACATCTCACAGTTTTCTGCCAATGGCATCGATATCGTCAGTATACACGTGTAATTTACGGTTTGTGTTACAGAACTGCAGTTCTTCTCATAATCTTTTCCAACAGCATACAGAAGAGGTCGCACGCCATAAGCTTTGCAGGAATACCATATCGGAATATTTTTGCCATATCGGACTATCCGGATAGTCCAATAAAATGTATTTTATGGCAGTTCGCTAATTACAGAGTATAAATTGAATTTCTGAAATTCGGCTAATTTGTATATAGAGAAAGACTAATGGGGTGACAAATCTGCCCATTTTCGTTCTCAGCAAGCTCATAACGCGTACCGAATTTGGAAGAATTTAGTATAACTAAAAAAAAGAACCCAAGAATATACAGGGTGGCCCAGAATGAACGAAGTGGTGTGAATTCCTTATAACTTTTTTATTACAATTTTTTTTTTTTTTCTTTTCTTTTTAGTATTTTGTAAAGAAGACTTGGAGAATTTATAATGGAGCAATACACAACTGAACAACGTGCCCAAATCGTTGAAATTTACTTTGTAAATCAACGGTCCATTGTGTTGACTCAGCGTGCATACCGTCGTCAATTTAATGTGCGGGTTGCACCCTCTCAGTCAACAATAAACCGTCTTGTTGCAAATTTTCGAGAACAAGGAGCAGTAAGGAACCTTTCTGGTGCTGGCAGACGACGAACGGTGCACACGGATGGCAATATTCAAGTGGTACAGGAGAGCATTCAGGAGGATCCACAAACATCAACCAGGAGACGTTCGACACAACTTGGCATTTCAAGAGGGTCGCTGCAGCGAATTTTGCATAGCATAAGAATATTTCCATACAAAATTCAAATTGCCCAAGAATTGAAACCGACAGATTACCAGCAACGACTTGACCATGCAATTTATTTCCAGCAAAAAGCACAATAGAATCCTAATTTTATTCATAACTTAGTTATGAGTGACGAAGCCCATTTCCAATTAAATGGGTTCGTTAACAAGCAAAACTGTAAGATATGGGCTACGGAAAACCCGAGAGTACTTCATCAACGACAATTATACCCAGTTAAGTGTACTGTTTGGTGCGGTGCTTCTTCAGAAAGGATCGTTGGCCCATATTTTTTTGAAAATGAACGAGGTTTGCCATTTCTATCAATGCTGATCGATATCGGGCCATGTTGAAAAATTTTGTAAGGCCAGTCGTGGAAAACCATCCGCAAATATGGTTCCAACAGGATGGAGCCACAGAGCACACTGCGAGGCCACAATGGCTCTTTTACGCGACATATTTGGTGAAAGAATAATTTCGCGTACAAGCAATTTTAATTGACCTCCGCGTTCCCCGGATTTAACCGCTCCAGACTTTTTTCTTTGGGGTTATTTAAAAGGGAAAGTTTATGTTAATAAGCCCAGGACTATTGACGAATTAAAATCCAATATTCGAGACGAAATTAACAACATAACACCGGAAATTTTGCAAAAGGTCATAGAAAATGTGTTGGAAAGAGCACATTTGTGCGAAGCAGAAAATGGCCACCACTTGGATATCATTTTTAATAACTACTCTAAAAATATTCCTCATAAATTTACTGTATTTAAAAAAAAATTAAAAAATATGTCTTAAATAAAAAGTTATAAGCAATTCGCACCACTTCGGTCATTTTGGACCACCCTGTATAATACGAGTAAATCAAATATCTGTACGAGGATAGTAGTTATCACAAAAGGAGCCGACTTTTTTTCAATTTTGCCAATCAAAATTTAGAAATACAGCGGCCAGAAACTTAAGGTACTGTGGCCACAAATTCAAAATTACAGTAAATAGTAAATTTTTAAAACCATTAACAATCTCTGGCTTAAGTTTTTAGATGTTTGGTAATAATATTGATAGTTACTGTTCCTACCAATCAGCTTGACAGACGGACATCGCCCGATAAATTAAGAAAATTATTTCAACATATTTGGTGAAAACGAGCGTTATGTTTTTGCGGTGTCATTTGATATATACGTATAACAAGTATCCTTCGGATGAATATAGAAAAATATTCGAGTCAAAATTGGCCAATTTTGGCTCGGCTGCACGATTCCCTTTTAAAAAATGCCCAATTTTGGCCCGACTCCATGACCCTGCATTCTGGAGTCGCGAGAGTTTTTTTTCGACATAAGTAAAGCATTTGATCTAGTTGATCATTCAATATTGCTCAGAAAATTACAAATAATTGGATTTCGGGAGACAGGTGTGAAATTGATTGAAAGCTACTTAAACAATAGAAGTCAATTTGTTCAAATCGCTAAAACTAAAATTAATTTTAATCCCGTATTGTGTTTTCAAGATATACGAGTATATTAATGACTTGTCTAACATAACATTTTTTGGTAAACTGTTTATGTTCGCAGATGACATATGTCTCTTGTATAATTATAGTCATCCAACGGTTTCAAAAACGCAGATTGTTTATGATGCATCAAATCAAATCAAATGCGTAGGTTTTACATGAGTCTCGCCTGAAGGGCCTTACCCATGGTATGCCATCACACAGGTGCTGTTTTCTATTATTCTTTTCTTGATTATATTTCTTTTCTTCTTGCGACAGCAAGTGCCCCTTTGGGGTACCCAAACTAATCCCGAAAGGATTAGTCGAACTACCAGAGATTAGAAGTAGGTTCCTTAGAAAACTTCCTCAGGAGCCGCTCCCTCTCTCGGCCAGGGTACCGTTGTAGTCATTTGCTATGAAGTGAGCTACCTCCAGGTTAGGAGTTGAGGTAATCTAAGAAGACCTCGGATAGACATGAACAGTGTTTTCCAAGCTTCTGCCTTCCTTCAGCAACGCAACCTGAAGTAACGCGAAAGCACTGAAAACACTTGTTCGGGCAACTACAGCCAGCACGATGCTCCCACAAGGGGTCCAACACCATTGACCAGAAAGGAACAATGTTCCTTGGGCCCCCGTGCTACCAGAAGAGAAGAACCCTCTGGACAAGCTACTCCAGTTGTGCTTTATCATACCTCGCATGGAACTGATAATCCATTATCTACGGCATAGATTTTCAATGTCCGAAGACAGAATATCAACACAGCAAAGCATGCCATGCTCCAATCATAGTCTATTAACCAGATCTCTCTGGCCATACAACTATTCAAAACTTAAAAGATAAATCTTCTGATACCTCCCGACGGCTTCTCTATAACCGCACCTGTTGCCAGGCTGTGTCTTGTTTAACTATGACTCTCCCCTTTACTTGGTTTTCGAAAACCGAGTTCCAAGATCAGTTTGATGTCATATTATAGGTGAATCCCAAGACATAATCCACCTTTTCCTAGGGCGCCTGGCACAAGGCCACACTACTTTGTTTTTGTACGCAAACATCATCCTCATCCTGCTTAATTACAGGATCGGGTAGAGGGGCTTGCGTTTTAGGGGTAAGCGGTACAAAGCATCCTAGAAAACACACGCCAACCCACTATGATGCATCAATGTTATTTGAATATGCCAGACTAAACAATTTGCATTTAAAAGGCGATAAGACAAATTTCGCAAGATTTCGACCGTATTTATTGAGCCGTGAAACAGAGATGTCAGTTTGCATTGTTGAAAGGTAAAATCTCTTCAGCTGCAGGAATTTTGAGAAAATTTCAATTCAAGTTGTCGATTGAGACAAAACTTCAGTTATATTTTGCTGTTGTTAATTTCCATTTGATGTACATGCCAATGGCTTTTGCATCAAGAGACTTTACATCATTAAAATCTTGACAGCGTACACTAAACAAAGCTTTGAAACTGGGTTTTGATCTACCTAAGGACTATTCAACAGTTTAGTTTTTTCGAAAATATGCTACAAAATGTACTTTCAGTAAAAGGCCTATATAAATATAATGATTTGCTATTTACGTTTAAAGCAGTAAATGAAGATGATGATAATTTTATTAAATTTCGACAACATTATAATCAATCGCAATTAAATACGCGCATTCGTTTTAACATCATTCCATCAAGATGTAGAATTGAACTGACAAAGCAAAAGGTGGGGGTTTCCGGACCCCATGAATATAATGATTTACCTAATGATATAAAACAAATTTCTAGAGAATCAGATTTCAAACCTAAAGTTAAAAAATATTTGCTAGAAACACTTCTTTGATTCATATTTATAAATAAATTACGTATAAATAAATTTTTCCATTACAATTGTATTTTTAAACTTACTACAACTATTGTTTTTTTTTTTTTTTTTTTTTTGTTATTAAGTAAATTGTAATATTTTGTAATTTAAAGTTTGCCAGTAAGTCTCTACTAAAGCCTTTAAGGCTCAGAGACAAAACAAACATTGTAAATAAATTATTATGAAAAAAATTCCTAAAGTGAAACATTCTGTTGTGGGCAAGCGTCTTTCAATATAGAAAGCATCGAAAAAAATTGATTTTCATTTCCCCTGGAACTACAATCTAGTTACAATTAACATATATCGTATATTCATATTATGAAAGTTATGCTGGGTTCATGTGCGTGCTTGAATTGATGAATTTGTTAGGTATTGTTTTAAGCGAATACCCTCTGGTCATAGAAGTGAAGAAAGTTCAAATTGAATTTCACTTTCCGCAATTTATTTCAATTTGTTTCAGCACACGTCAATTTGTGTCAATTTGTAACCCGAATCCTTTGTCGTCCTTTCTGAAAGAACTCTAGCGATGTTTCACATTCATTCACATACTCACACACACGTCATCTAATGATGTGTGATGTAAAGTTGACATTTCTGTAACACCCCCTGTGAAGTGTGGTAGTAACATTTGTATGTACGTGCATATAATGTGTATGTACATGTGTAAAGCTGAAGACTGCATGATATAGAGGTACAAGTATTACCCTTTTCAAGAATGTTGTGAAGAAAATCATTGAGTTTGTCATAAATATTCTCAGGGGGGATGCTGTAGACTCTTTTTCGCTTGATATCGCTAAATATTGCTAATTATATGCCAGTCTTATTATGCCTGTTATAAGGAAATTGTGTACATTTGATTTTTTCAACAATATTTTTACACCTTTGCCCGAAGACATGAAGGTGTACCTATATATCACGATTTTAAAATGCCCATCTTTTGACGCGTTTCATGACTTTTTAAGTCTAGCTGCCAGACTGTCTAAAATTTTACCGAAACAATTCCAAATCAGCTACTTCGAACCACCTTTTCTAGTACCTTCTATTGACCAATTTTCCGAAATTTACTTATTTCTCCTATAACTCTATACCCGTTAATTGCAGTAGATTAGTAGTGGATTAACAGCTGCCTACTGCTACCTCCTATTCAAATGACACAATTATAACATTAAATTTCGTAGTTTCATACCTTCCAAATAGTTGTATGGAATTCAGTCAAAATTTGCACCCTTCTTTTATAAATTCAATTCAAAGTCAAGTGAATGACTTTGCCCCGCCGCTTTTGGTACCTCTCATACAAATGATCGGTTTAATCCATACGAGTATATTCTTAAACTAATATCTTTTATGCATTTGCACAAAATTCAGTTAAATTTTTTTGTAGTTTAATTTTTCCTCTGTAATTTTTTGACATCAGGCCGCAATAGCTTAAATTTTTCCCATTGAATTTATCAGAGATTGTCTGTAATATATGAGGATATTGACCAATTAGCCACGTCTCGTCTGATACCTCTTATTCAAATTAGCAGATTTTCCTTAGTTCTACATTAAACAGTAACATATTATTCTTAAAATTTAAAATGTTTTTATGATATACTGAACTTTTTATAATAAAAAAGAATCAAAATTAATAACATTAGTTAATACAATAGTATTTTTATTTGGCAACACTTTGAGCGGCAACCACAGTAGCGCAGCGGGGAGTTTTGCATTTGGGACTTCTCGGTCCATAGAGGTTCGAAACATTATCGCCAATAAAAAGTGTCACCATCTCGTAAATGACGGTCTGTCTAGGCTATAAATCGCCATCAAGATACAGTGATGCCTTGGATGGATCACATTGTGTAGTTGGATAAATTGTTTTAGAAGAGAAGCCGTAGCGTTTAGAATTATTTTTTAAGCGAGACTTATAAACGAATATGATTTAGATCAGACGGAGAACATTTAATTCCTGATAGTTTGTGTTTGATAAAGAAGCACAGGGGAATCCAAAGTGTATTTATTATTATAAACGTTCACGACTATAAACGCTTCATTAGGCCAGTAAGTAAGTAATTACAAATTACGCTTCCATATTTAAATAGCAAAACTAGTAAATAAAAACAAAAGCTAATAATACTTACTATTATGCATATGAACAATATTTTGCATTCATTGCCATTACATACAAATTAAGCGGGTGATGGCGACGGTGGTTGCTCAGTAATTGCCTAAGACAACCGTGCGAATGGGTTCACAGTAATTTCTGTTAAAATATGACACATTTTACGACACACACGAGCCTTCCGCCAGCCTTTATCTAAGAGCACATTAAGAAGTTACACAGCAGAGAATTTGCATTTCGGCTCACGAATATACGCACATGAAAGGATTCCTTATTCCATTATATCCTCTCGTATGTGTGTTTGGGTACGTATAATAAAATGAAATTAGTTTCATAAGTAATTACAACGATTATCTCTGGGAATACGAGTGAAAATTTCGAAATAAAACTTGTACATATACGATGTATTTTGGGTGGAATAATGAAATTAAATTTCTCCCCAAATGGATATAAAGGATGATTAGAGCGCTCGTAATCAAGGGCAATAAATGAAACTGAGATTGCAAGAAAAGGCAAAGGAAATGTTTAAAGCGACGTTTTATATTAAGAAATGAAATAAACACAACATTCGAATAAAAATGTAAATTTGAAGTAAATGGAAGACTTGAAATTAGGTTTGAATTAATCTAATTCGATATGATTTTATCAAAACAAAGGCAGTTGTGTCTACAGCGTGAATCACTAAGAAAGGCACGGATTCGGTTGCGGATTTACGACTAGCAGAAGAAATTTCTGGCGAGGACATACAATTATTTTGCGAGATTCAAATTTTTTTTTTTTTTTTTTTTGTTTAACTACGAATGGACACTCTTTAATTTTTCCGTAATAAGAAACATGATATGTAAAAGTATCAGTTTTGAGTGATATTACAAGAAACGCTAACATATGAAATTAGTGCTTCTAAAAAATACTTTAAAATTGGACACAGGCTCTAGCGCTAAAGAATAGACAATATAGCATCGTAAATAATAGACTAGCAAAAAGGGGTGCCTTTCCGTTACATCATTTAGAAAATAAATTACGTTTATTTCCTTGCTTGAAATACGAATTGACCCAACAAAATTATAATTATTTAACATCATAACAAAATAATTCAAATGCTCATTCATTATTTAATTAATCGATTTACTTTGACAAAACAATTATTCGTATAAGATGCAATGTGTCACTTCCGATTAACGAATAACTCGGTTAATACTATTTCAATTGTTATTGATGTACAAAGACATAACAGCAAGAAGAAATCCATTATTTTTTCCAATAGGTGGCTTTAATATAAGTTCAACCGAGTTACGCTAGATGGCCAATAATATACTCAGGCATTTTTGTGATTGTTTCACTCAGTATTGTTTATGTAGGTGCGCGTCGAAAATGAACATCAGCAAAGGGAAAATACGAAATTATTAAAATTGTTCTTCGAAAATGGCAAAGCCGAACGGCCAAAAATGTGAATTGTGTTTATGTTTCTGATACTGTAACAGCTAATCATACACAATCCATGGAAATCTGGAAATCCAATTGTCAAAAATATCGATAAAATTATGGAAACAGTCAAGTCCGACCACCATCAAAAAACTATTTCGATTACTCAAGAGCTAAATATTGGAAAAAACACCAATTTGAAAACACTAGAATAGGTCTAGACACAAAAAGAAGTTTGATATATGGGTGTTATACGAATTAGCGCAAAAAACCTCAAGGATTGAATCTCCATCTGTGAATCACTGCTGAATAACAACAAAATCGACATATTTCTGAAACGGATGGTGGTTTTTGGTGGAAAGAGGATCATTTACAACAACGTCAAGCGAAGACGTCACAAACAGTAGGTGGCTCAAACGGTCGCCAAGTCAGAAAGGCTTTCCTGTGTGTTTGGTAGGATTGGCAGGGAATCTTCTACGACTAAACTACAGACTCGAGCCTGTACCGTCAACAATTAGACCATCTGAAGAAAGCAATCACAATCGAGGAGGAATCTTCATCTAGGTTTCTGGCCACACACATTGATAACGACTAGGCAGAAGTTCCGAGAGCTTGATTGTTAGGAATCCACTCCGGAACTCTCACCAAATAGTTATCACCTGTTGCTGTCTATGATGAATTATTTTGCTGATAAAAATTGTGCCTTATGAGAAGGTTGTAAAACGGCAATTAATTATCGAACAAAACGGTTCATTTTTTACCTAAAACCTAAATAAAGCTTACAAATTTATTTTTTCCTACTCATTATATGGTTATATGGTTTCAAAACCCACGATCTGGCAAGGCTGTCAGCTGTTAAATACCTGTCACCTACAGTGTTATTTACGAATATAGATCGTTTAACAACCGAAGAATGCGAAGAAATAGTTAAACTTACTACAAAGGTGGTGATTTAAACGTGGTCACTTTTCGTGCATTACGGGATGATTATGGTCGTCATAGTCGACCTACTGTGCGAGGAATTGGCAAAATTATAAAGAAATTTAAAGAGAATGGAAGCGTTATACATGCATCATCGCAATGTTCGCACTGCCGAAAATATCGCTTTTGTTAGTGAAAGTGTGACGAATAATCCGAATTTCAATTCAGAGCGCTATGGCCGTATGACAACCGAATCTTTTGACTTTATTGCATGAGAAGTTTCCAGAAAACGTAATTTTTTCGTTTTTCCGACACCAATTGGCCACCAAGATCATGCGATTTGAAACCGTTAGACTTTTTATTGTGTTTACGCGGATAATCCCTAAACGTAGGAGCATTTGAAAACCAACATTTGTCAAGTTATGGCAGAGATACCGACCGAAATGTGGGGAATAAATGGTCAAAAACTATATCAAAAGGATCCACTGCTGCAGGCAGTTATTTAAATGCCATTGTGAATATTTCGTACATAATGACAAGGTAAAAGCATATAATGAAATCAAAGTTTCATCAAATAATAACTTTTTGTGTATTTTATTAAACTTTACTTTTGAAACCGAAAACTGGCTAAACCTTTATTAGACTGGTCAAAAGACATCTGGTATTTTAACCACGACGCCTGTGGAGTGATGGTTAGCGCACGCGACTCTCGTCCGCATGATCCCGGGTTCATCATCATCTATACAGTCTCGTTCGGATCTTATTATTATTATTAACGATGATTATTTGGGTGGCGGTTATTTCGATGTGTCTGACGAATACGTGAAGTAGCCAACTAATCGGCTAGCCTAATAAATGCTCCTAAAACTATGATGTTCCGAATTATCGTTAAACTGTAGGTTCCGTTAAATGAGTCTAAAAGTAGAACGCGTGTAAGCTCTCTGAATGGGAGAAGCTCTGCCACATCTCATTTATGGGATGCCAGGGAATTTGTTTTTTTTTTAATCTTAAACACTTTCTTCCTTGCATGTAAACTGATTCATGCCGTCGTTCAATCGTAACAATTTTATTGAAAATCCTGGTTTCGAAAACTGCCGCATCAGTTTGGTGCATTGAAGAGTTTTGGCCAGACGTTAATCCCAAACATAATATGGGCATTTATGACTTTTTTTTTCTTAACGTTATAACAATGCGTAGTGTTAAATTCAATATACTGAACGAGAACCAGCAACTTTATTGAAAAGCAAGCTTTATGTCATTGCCAAAAGAAAATGTCAATGTTCCACAAAATAGTAATTACTAATGCCTTAGGCCCTTTTCCACAAAAAAACACATATAAGAACGTAAAAAATCAGTCATGCGGAAAATATTTCCTCTAAACAATCACACATGATTGTTGATTCGTATGTGAAAAATCAGTTCGAGAAATTAGACATAATGCCTAAAAGAAAATCTGACAAAATCGAAATACAAACTCCATATGGCCAATCCGTCAGCAAAAGCAACAATAGTTTCTAACGACAAATAACCTAATCAAACATTTCGAAAACAAAATTGCAAAGAAAGTAGAATTTCAAAAGATACAAACCGAATATTGTAACAAAAACTGATAGGAAAAAATTCCCACTAAGAACGATGCCAGAGTGGGGGGATACATCAATTGGAATATTCAGTCGTGTGTATAACAATTGCCTTCATTTAACTTTCACTGGCTTTGACTGGCAACAAACCAGTCAGTCATTCAGTAGCTTGCCAAATGTCAATGCCACCACCACCGCCACCACCACATTTCCTAACTCTCTTCCCCATCAATGGAAATACCAGTTCGCAGGAGTGTGAAAATGTCTGTTTCAATGAATTCCGTCTGATTCAGTCGTCACATATCCGTTGACAGGAGTTACACAGTTAATTGAGAGGCCGAGATGGGAGGATGCCACACCGCAAACATGACCACAGAATGGTTTAACCATCAATGGGTCGTGACCTTATGCCATTGGAGATATGTATTTGTCTTCCGCATTTGGTGTTCGGTTATGAGGCTGCTGCTTCAGAGTGTGTGTTTGATTAGTGGGAGTTGCAGGCCGTAATTGCAAAAGAAAGTTTTCGGTTAAATAAAAATAAAAGCAATTGACAGCTTCAAATACATGTTGCTTTGCTGTACATTAAAGCGGAATTTTAAGATTTTTTACGAAATTTCAGATTCTAGCCAAACATTATCGATCCTTCGGATTGCCAAAACTTTTCTGTCGATATTGTTACTTCTTTGCCAGACAATAGTATGTACCGTATCCAAAAAGGTTTTACCTTTCATTTCACATCAATCGATTTGAAACGTAGACGGGGTCAACATTTATACCTTCACCCGAAGGAATGAATGTATGTAAGTCGGCAATCAAATTCAATATTCCGATTCAGTTTACAGTACATTGTTTAACAAATTTGCATTTGCAAATTACCAACATTGGTCTTTCTCTCTCATTTCCTAAGTGCGAAAAACAAGTTTTCGTACTGTTATCACAAACCTTAATAAATATATTTTTTAGAAAACTCAGTTTTTCATAATTACGTTGTTCTCATTATCTAATTAACAAAACTATAATCAATTTTGGCAGTAACGCATGATGAATTTCCAAAAATGCTTAGGAAATGCAAAGATTAAAATCAAAAACCAATGCACAGGTTTTTAATTTGGTGCCGAAACTGGTTTTTTGTTTTAATAACTGCGAAAATTTCACAGTTTCTGGTATAAACTCAAAACTTGTCAATAACTCTGCAGTGAATTCACCATTCTACTTATCTCTAAACATAAATATTATATTAAATTAGCAGTAATGAACGATTTTAGACGACAAAGGTAAAATTTTACTTCTTATTTGTATCCAAGTTAGAACGAATTTAAATTTAAATTGCGTAATTTTGCACACATTTTCATGAAAATTCCTTCCAAATGAACAAATTCCATATTTTTTTTAACTGTACAATACTGTAGAATAATAATATATATATTAATATACGTTTTAACAAGTTACTCCCCTGCATCTAAAATAAACATTATAGAGGCAAGTTGGCAGTAAAATTTAATATCTTTTATAATTATGTTACAGAAAAATTATTGAAAATTTTTAAAATTATTTCAAATTTAGTATACAAACAAAAATTTTAAATAAGAATTCCTTCAACATTCTGCAGTAAATGATTTTTCAACAAATTTTTTAATGTTGGAATATTATTTGCGATTTTTAAATTTTGAGGTAAATTATTATACGCATGACTACCTGAACACTCAATTCTCTGCTTCGTAGTTTCAAGTCTACACTTTGCTACCCTCAAGTTACTACTATTTTTGGTACTGAACACTTGTTGGTTGATAGCAAAATGTATGGTGTGATGTCCTTCATTGTGTAAGCATTTGAATACATTCATAAGAAGTTTCATTACATAAATACCATGCACAGGTAAAATGCTTGGGAATATGTTTCTATATAACGAAAGTGTTGAATATGTTAAAGGCAGATTTGCCACAGCTTTCAAGGCTTTGTTTTAAATTCTTTGTAAAAATTTCAGTTCTGCACTTTTTTTATACCCATATAAAACAACCATATAATTTTCAATTCATATAATTTCAAAATACTTTGAATTAAAGTTTCGTATATTAAAAGTTTCACTGTTCTATTAAACTTATTTTTGAATTTATACAAAATACCTACTACTTGAGCTGATTTGTTTTTTAAATGTTTAATGTGTGTATCCCAGCACAGATTACTTTGTAGAAATATACCTAAATACTGGACACAATCGACTTCTTGGATAATGTTACCATTAATATGTATAAAAAAGGGTTGTTGTGATCACAATAAGGCTTAAATCGTTGTTTATTTGAACAAATTCATATATCAAGGACGCGCCACGTTCAATATACGGTCTGGCAACTGTCTCGTGCTGGTAAGGGTATATAAGGCATAAGTCATCTGCGTACATAAAAAGTTTTCCTGCCAATCCAAGGTTTCCTACATCATTGAGATATATTTTAAATAACAAGAGTCGAAGTACGCTACCTTGCGGTACACCATATTGAACATGTTATAAAGAACTTTTACAACCGTTAAAGCATACAAATTGTCTCCGGTAGCTGCCTAAAAGAAATATGGCTTGTGGAGAAATTCCATAAAATTTTAGTTTTTCCAACAAAATGTTGTGATTAATTAGATCAAACGCTTTCGTAAAATCATAAAACACTCCAATTACTCCCTTATAATTATCATCAAACCTTTCACATATAGCATTTACTACATTTATAGCTGCTTCCTCAGTGCCACAGCCCTTTCTAAAACCTGAAAGCCCTAATACTGGTAATCGTTTAAAAAATGATGCCTTTCTACGTACATTAGTAATTGGTCGTGCATTATTCTTTCAAAAATGTTGTTAAATACAGGCAATATTGCTATTGGTCTATAATAATTTACTGCTGATGCATGTTCTTCTTTGGGTATGGGGACCACCTTATGGATTTTTTACATGTCTGGGTATAAACTACTCACTATAACATTATTGAAAACCTTTGCCATTCATAAAACAATTGTCAATTCCCAAATGAAATTTGGACAAATGGTAAATAAGTAGGTCGAATTTTTTCCCTAACCAAAATTCAAACGAAATTGTTACAAATTCTAGATTACGTTTGCTAATGTGAGCGTGATATTGAAAATTTTCAGTGTAATTTGTCCGCCTTTCAATCGCCCACAGCTGACAATCAAATAATATTGTTTACCCTGTCAGATGATTTATTTCGCTATGAATTATTTTCTTTTTTCCAGTATTTGAACAAAATGATGCTTGAGCCGGAAAATTGTTCCAGCGTTGGAAGTCCCAATACTGGATTAGGGAATGATTGTCAAGGATGTCCAAATCCAAGCATATGCAGTGATCCAACCAAAGACTCGAAGATCCAGCCAAAGCTTTGGTCGCTGAGGCTATGAAGGATGTACATAACAAGTTACTGATTTTGTCTGGTACAAAAGGTGTGGCCAAAAGCACCGTTACTATGATGCTTTCGCGATATTTGGCCAAAAGCCACAATGAGAAGAACTTCGGTGTTCTAGACATTGACATTTGTGGTCCTTCGCAACCACGTCTTTTGGGGGTAGAAGGTGTGTGTATGTATGTATACCATTTTGTGCGGCATAAATGTAATACCCAGAACTTAGCATCTAAGGTACCAAATATCTTTTCACTAAATGCGTTTAATGGCATTTTAAGTCGATTGAGCGATGTCCGTCTGTCTGGCTAGCTGGATAGTAGACATGAAACTTCTTAAAACTTAACACAACATAATATTTTTTCAGATCGTAGCCAGACATTTTAAATGGACTATATATCGGTCCATTCTCTCTGGTACCTCCCACACAAATTAATTGATTTCCCGAATTTTAATTTTTCCCCTGTACCTCAATAATTTGTATACAGCAATGTTCTGAATTTTTGTTCATTGTCTTGGTCTACAATTCTCCGTAAAACCTAAAGAAAATCAATCGTTCAACCTTATCCTTTCTGCTTCCTCCCATACAAATGACCTATTTATTCCATATATTCTTAGGCTCGTATCTTCTGCCCAGCTGTACCAAATTAAGTCCAATTTGATACACATTAAAGGTTGCTAAAATAGTATTCAAAAATAAAAATGGACTGCATTGCCTCTCCTCTTCTGGTACCTCTCACACAAATTTTCGCAGTTTTCGAAATTCAGTTTTAGTCCCATAACTTCTGTTATAATTACAGCTATGCGAGTAATTGATTAATCAACCAAACCGATTAACCAAAATCCGAATTAATCAATTAGTTTATTAATCATACATTTGGATTAATCATATTTACGATTAATCGATTAATTATAATTTTGATTATTAAAAATTCACGATTAATACGTTAATCATAATATATAATCAATATATATAATAATTGATCGTTTAATATGTTTTGTTTTGTTGCGACAAACTTAAAATGTTTCAATAAATATTTTTGTCGTTTGAAGCATACGTTGTCATACAGACAATTTTCAATTTATATTCTGGCACAAACTTTTTGAATTTTGAATAAATTATTCGAACTTGATTAACCAACATTTAAATTAATATATTAATTATGATATTATTTATTTTTATTATTTTCTTCATACAATTATCATTAACAGTGTTTATAATGTCTCTGCGCCTTATAGGCTTTAATAGAGACCAGTTGGCAAAATGAATAATATTCAAGTTAACATTTAAAAATCTGAAGAAGAAAAATATATATATCAATTAATAATGTAATAGTTATTAATTAATTAATTAATTAATTAATAATATTAATATTAATAATTATTAATATTAATTAATCTTAAAGTCTGATTAACCGATTATTTTAGTTAATATCTGCAGTACAGTTTAAAAAAAAATTCAACCAAATTTGACAGGCATTAAAAGTTTGCTAAGGTAATGTCCGAGAGTGAAAATGTTCCGCATTGTCATCCTCATTTTTATAACTCCCATACAAAATAAACAATTTCCGAAATACAAACTTTTCCCTGTATCTCTTACGTCGTATAAATTAAAAACAAAAAATTAAGAAAAAAAAAAATTAGAAAATAAATCGACTAAGTGACCCTTTTACCACCATACCATCCCAATGGCAAATTTAAGCCATTTTTTGCTTCAATCTAGAGTTTGAAGATAAAAAATTAAGATTCAGTATTGTGATTATGAACCAGGGACCGGAATAATCTTGGCAAAGCAGTCAATTTCCAATCACAAAACTACGTTTACCAAACGCATGGTTTATGCCAAATTTAGTGAAATTGGTTGAAAGATGTGAAACTATGATTAAAACGATCATCTGTATGGGAGGTTACTTTTCCCATATTTCTCAGATTTTGACAGATTGCAATAAAAAATAAAATGAACAAAAATATCCAAACGTAAGGAGTTACAGCATTAAAGTTGCATTTCGAAAAACTGGCAAATTTGCATGGGAGGTACCAGAATGGATGTGATAAGGCGATCCATTTCCAGTATTACACACCACCTTACCAACCCCTTTAGGTGCACCAGACAATGCCTTAGTAAGCTCTTAATATGAAGATACTAAACTAAGAATACATGGGCGAAATCGATTATGTCTAGAATAGACGTGATTAGTCGGTCAATGTTCTTAAATTTTAAAAAAACTAATTGTAGGGCACAACAATTTACTAATATTCAGATCGCTACAGTTGCTAGGAGTCACGGGAATAATGTTGAATTTCGGAAAATCAGCCAATTTGCATGGGAGATACCAAAAGAGGTGTGCCAAGGCGATCTATTTCCATTTGCGAACCCTTAACGTGTACCAAATCCGGAAATAAATGACCCTCATTTTGCCGCTATGTACGAAAAACTATGTCATTTGTATGACCGCTTTTGGATTGGTTGCAGCAATGGATCCTCTTGAGGGAGTTTTTGAAAAAATACGGCCCAATAACACCTCCAAATCATAATGCGCACAATTATGAGGTTCTCCGAGCCACATACGCGACAATTTTGCTTGTTAATGTAACCGAATGAGAAATGAACTTCATCATTAAAGAAAGTTTTGTTCGATTGAACGCCGACATTTGAATCACCACTTTTGTAGTAAGTTTCAGCTATTTTTATGCGTTCTTCGGTTATTAAACCAACCATGTTCGTAAATGGCAAACATTTCACTAAATAAATAACACTTCAGGTAACAGCTAACAGCCTTGCCAGACCGAAGGTTTTGAAACCAATGGGTCGTTTGCATGGGAGGTACCAGAAGAGCTATGAATAACCGATCGATTTTTATAGAATTCATTAAAAATTAAAGACAAACCAATTCAATAATTCATGATGATGTAGTTTACGAACTAGGGGGTTACAGGAATTAAATTAGATATTGAAAATCGATCACTTTTCATGAGAAGTACCAGAAGGGTTGGATCGATTAAAGCCATTTACAATCCCTGGTTATACAGGGTGGCCCAGAATAAACGAAGTGGTGTGAATTCCTTATAACTTTTTTATTATAATTTTTTTTTCTTTTCTTTTTAGTATTTTGTAAAGAAGACTTGAAGAATTCATAATGGAGCAATACACAACTGAACAACGTGCCGAAATCGTTGAAATTTACTTTGTAAATCCACGGTCCATTGTGTTGACTCAGCGTGCATACCGTCGTCAGTCAACAATAAACCGTCTTGTTGCAAATTTTCGAGAACAAGGAGCAGTAAGGAACCTTCCTGGTGCTGGCTGACGACGAACGGTGCACACGGATGACAATATTCAAGTGGTACAGGAGAGTATTCAGGAGGATCCACAAACATCAACCAGGAGACGTTCGACACAACTTGGCATTTCAAGAGGGTCGCTGCAGCGAATTTTGCATAGCATAAGAATGTTTCCATACAAAATTCAAATTGTCCAAGAATTGAAACCGACAGATTACCAGCAACGACTTGACTATGCAATTTATTCCAGCAAAAAGCACAAGAGAATCCTAATTTTATTCATAACTTAGTTATGAGTGACGAAGCCCATTTCCAATTAAATGGGTTCGTTAACAAGCAAAACTGTAGGATATGGGCTACGGAAAACCCGAGAGTACTTCATCAACGACAATTACACCCAGTTAAGTGTACTGTTTGGTGCGGTGTTTCTTCAGAAAGGATCACTGACCCATATTTTTTTGAAAATGAACGAGATGTTGCCATTTCCATCAATGCTGATCGATATCGGGCCATGTTGGAAAATTTTGTAAGGCCAACCGTGGAAAACCATCCGCAAATATTGTTCCAACAGTATCGAGCCACAGCGCATACTGCGAGGGCCACAATGGCTCTTTTACGCGACATATTTGGTGAAAGAATAATTTCGCGTACAAGCAATTTTAATTGGCCTCCGCGTTCCCCGGATTTAACCACTTCAGACTTTTTCCTTTGGGGTTATTTAAAAGGGAAAGTTTATGTTAATAAGCCCAGGACTATTGACGAATTAAAATCCAATATTCGAGACGAAATTAACAACATAACACCGGAAATTTTGCGAAAGCTCATGGAAAATGTGTTGGAAAGAGCACATTTGTGCGAAGCAGAAAATGGCCACCACTTGCGGAATATCATTTTTAATAACTAATCTAAAAATATTCCCCATAAATTTACTGTATTTAAAAAACAAATTAAAAAAATATGTCTTAAATAAAAAGTTATAAGCAATTCACACCACTTCGGTCATTTTGGACCACCCTGTATATAATAGGATACGATAAGTTCTAAGAAGTTCTATAAAGATTTACGACAGTAATCTTGTCTACCAGCCAGCCACCCAGCCATCACACAGACATTACGTAATCGATTTAAAAATAGGAAGTAAAATTCACCAAAAGATACTGGTAAAAGTACCAAAGGAAACTTTTAAACTCTTCTTTCCTACTCATATCATATTTTTATCGCATCAAATGATGTAGGAATATCTACATTTCTTTGGATAAGGGTATAGAATGTAACTCCTACACAAACCGCCAGATTTAGCGAAATGCTTCCTTCATAATATCTTAGCAGAATTTTTCACTCCAAGGATAAGATTCACTAAAGATATTTATTAATGTGACCGACTGTAGCCCGATTAGTACATGCGATTATCGTTCGAATGAATATCATTATTTGCGATCACTTCGATGTGTGTGCATAATCGACAAGTCTGGTAAATGCTTCTCAAACTGTGACATTCAGAATCGTCGTTAAACTGTAGGTCCCGATGGGTGAGAATAAAAATTGAATGCCTGTAAGCTGACTGAATGTGAGAGGCTCTTTTATATTTCATTCAAAGGATGCAAAGGAATTTGTTTTTTTTTCTGTACTTAAATGTACAGCAATTTCTGATCAATTTTTTTATATCGATAATCCCAATAACAGTGATTAAAAAGCAATTTGAAACACTACCTTGAATGATTGTCATAGTTGTAACTGAAAGTCAAAAAATTATCCTTGAAATTGTGTTTCACTATTCGTATAGGTTATAGAATTCCTTTCTAACGCTTAGATTAAATTTTTGGCATTAATTCTTAATATAAATTACTATATTTAAACTTTACTTTAAAATTTGTTAACACAAAAACCAAAATCTTTCCCTTTGCTTGTCCCCTTCGGGTGGTCGTCCAAGAACATCAACTTTAAATTGCAATTAATCTCTATTGCTTGTAAAATTGTGTTGTAGCTTTTGTTTGCTTTAAAATCATTCCATTTGCAGTGGGGGAGACTTGAAAAGTATAAGAAACAACATTAGACAGTCTGACTTCAGTTTGAAAAAATGACTTTTTTATGGTAATCGAATTAGTTTTTATTGCTTTTTTCTCACCTTTAATGTTTATTGGATTAACTTGATGACCTTTTGTGTTATGTTTCATTTCTGTTGTTTCGCTTTTTTTTCAGTAAACTTTTGCAAACACTCCGCCTTAACTTTGCTTATGTATTTACAAACAGATTATGGCTAATGAATCTTAAATTGGTATTTGGAAGTTTAATGTTGATTTCTTTGACGTAAATATGTGGATGGTTAGGTATCTTTTATACAGAAAGTTTTTTGAAGTGGTACAGAAAAATATTTAATGTTATCACGCAAAATGTGAAAGTGTATTTTAAGGAATTATTTTAATAAACTATGTCAAGCGACATATTATTACTGTAAGACATATCGAGAAGAATTTCTAGGGAATAATATAAAACATAGAATTATCTTACATTTTAGAAGCACAATAAAATATTCGTTGCCGCAGTAAAAAGTTCTGCGGAAAGGAAAATTTCAGATGTGGATGCAAAACAGTTAGCTAAGAATAATTATAGATTACTACATCATTATTTCGATATTTTAAAAAAGTTGCATTTGCAATTTGAAAAAAGAACAAAGTTTATACTATCTTTGTAATCTCATTAAATGGATCGCACAATTCAGCGACATTTCCAAACAACATTTGGAATTCGATTAATACAAGGAACTACGAGGCCGGTCTCAAAGCTAGTCTACCTTACAAAGAGGACACAACATTTGGGAAAAATTGTCTTTACTTTCAACACAAACTCCTTTTAGCTTGATATACTTTATCCCGCGATATTCAATAGCTTCTATATCCTGTTTATAGTGAGAATTGTCAAACTCTTTAAAATAGCTAACAACCGCAGAATCCTCTTCTTGATTGTTGACAAATAATTTACAACCGAGCCATTTTTTCAAGTTTGGAAACAGAAACTGGTCTAAGGTAGCTAAATATAGCGCGTGATGAAGCAATTCGAACTTTAATTAATTAAATTTGGACATCGCTATAGTGGATGTTTGAACTGGAGCATTGTCTAGCATTGAAACAACACTTTTTTTTACCAAATCCGGCATATTTTCCATAATTTTATCACCTAAACGCTGCCATAAATTAGCATAATATTCACCGTTAATGGTTTTCCTTTCTGAAGATAATCAATAAAAGTAATTTCATGCGCTTCCCAAAAAACAGGCGCCATGACCTTCCCCGCAGATGGAATCGTCTACACTGTCGCCTTCTTTGGACACGATTCTCACATTACAATCCACTGCTTTAGCTGTTCCTTTGTCTCAGTTGTAAAGTGGTCTCATTCATGGTTATAAATCGATGCAAAAATTCGGCTTTATTGTGGTAAAACATCGCCAAACACTCTACTAAAAAATCTTTACGGCAATGTTTTTACTCTATTGAAAGCCAGCACCCACCTCACTGTTTTCTCATCTTGAACTCTTCGGTCAATAAGCGATGTACGAGTATAGCACTCAAGCATCTTCAACCGACGATCATCCAATACCATATTGTGCATTTTATTAACCGTGTCCTGTGTAGACACCCCAATTGGTCAACCGCTACGGTGTTCGTCTAGGCAGCTCGTACGGCCTCGTTTAAACTCTGCTGCTCGATATTTTACAGTCGTAAACGAAGGAGCAGGCTCCCCCAGATGCGAATCTAGCTTGGCTTTAATATTGGTTGGACTGAGACCTTTCAAATGTATATATTGAATTGCATAACGGTGACCAACTTTCTCCATGTTTACAAATTCGCTGAGATCTTGAACCTAAAACATATGTTTTATAAGGTTGCCACTTTTCATCAAAATACATTTTTTTTAAAACCTACTGGCACGATCTATGCGTCTAGTCTAGTATCTATACGGTTAGTTTTGGGGCCGTATTTGCGGCGTCTGTTAAAGACGCAGCAAGAAATACAAGATCATCATGTTGTAGTGCAACATCCCCTAAAAATTTCCAAAAAGAAAAATTTTTTAAAAAGTTTATGTAAGGAAAAAAGGAGCGCAACACAGATTTAAAGCTGTACAGGAATTGTGTTCCTCCTTTTGAGTTGATGCAACCTTCCGCTGGCGTTTCTTGGCTCTTATAAAATATTGTTCTGAACATTATTCTAAAGTCTCTCACTTAAAGAGTACAAAGAGATTACATATTTTTATTAAATCTACAAATTTGTATAATACCCTAAGAGGCGTGGCGAAATAGTCCATTTTTATTGGAAGAATTAAGTCTATTAAATGTTCGATGCGTGCTAAATTACGTCAAAGTTAGTGACCTTGAATGAAGGATATGAATATAGAAATTTGTATGGAAGTTATCAAATCAGTCATGGTTATCAGGTCGAATTTTTTGAATATCACAAATATTACAATGCAACAATTAAACAACAATTTAAATAACTGCCGTTCACAAATTACGGATTACAGCGATGAACTTAAATTGCAATAAATCAGTTAATTCATATGGTAGAGAATAAAACAACATAAAGGGTATCGGCGGCGAAACCGTCGTAAACAAAATCATCCAGCTACCAATGTTACAGTTGCAAAAATGATGCAGCCTCTCAAACGAATAGACTATTTATACGTCGAAATACATACCTTCGTTTACCATTAAACCCAGTTTTGTTGACTTGATGACTACTTTGCGATCCTTGGAATGCTACAGTAATATCTCGAACTTTTCCTTCAATGATATCTATTTTATAATCATGAGCAACTGACCTATGAACTACTACTACAACTATGAACTCCTCTTGAAATTGGTCCCAAACTCCAGTTTTCCTCATAATTATCGCGAAAGATATGCGCAAGAAGTTCTATGATAGACTGTACTCTTATTAAAACCTAATTTGTTGTAAACTGAATCAATGAGATATTTTGCCTATTTTTATTGCCTATTTTTGTGTCAGACAGTACAAACAGTGCAAACAAGCTTCGTAAGGACACTAAACTTGGCCATGGTTCCATACAATTGTTGGCTTATCAGACTGCAGACTTCAGACAAAGACATCGACAAAATGATGATATGTACAGACCATTTCTTTGGTCTTTCCAATGAGTTGCCGCAGTATGATTATCCGGTGTACTCGTAGATTTAATTTACTAGTTCTGAACTCAGGTCAAATAGAATAGACTGTAGCCTTTCACATATCACTCTCGACGGAATCATGTAGGCGATGGATAAAAAACTTGGGACATGCTTTTTTGAAAACAGCACACATGTCCATTGCCATCTTGCCCATTGCCTTCTAATTTTCAGAGCAAGCAGGTTTCCGCACTGAACTGGAGTTTTGCTATGCATTATTCTGCAATCCATAAAAATCCTTTACTTCACACGCGGTGCTATATTCTTCGCCCTACCAGGACCAATCTAGGAGCGGTTTTTCATATCCATCGACTGCGTAAAATATTGTATTTTAGGGAATTTTGTCGTCGTCTCGAACATATTTAGCTTAGCGAAGACTGTCTGGGTTACAAACATTTTTAGACGTGCTCAGCCGTGTGTGTTTCTTATCTGCAATCAGGTGGTGATCTAAGTCTATGTGGACACCGCGGATCACACGCTCATCCATGGCACTAGACGCCCGATTTCCATCTATTACCACGTGCAGAATCTGGTGTCTCGTATTGCGGGCCGGAGATAGCCATGTTGCCTTCTGGATATATTTGATTCCATTCATAGATATATTCTGATTTCACTTAATATCATGTTACGCGCCGCGACAAACGAATAGATTCTGAATCTGTAACTGAAGTTATTGCAATGCAAACTGAATTTTCCGAAAGGACTATGAGCATGATATCTCACCTAGTTTCACATTAAAATTCCACAGAATGATTTCAATGTTATATCCTGAATGCTGTGTATTTTTATTATAGACACTGATAAAATATATCTTTGGCCTCCTGCCAGGAAGTGAACAAATCAGTTTCATAAAAAATACTTCGTTTATTCTTCTATTCGGACGCTTACAGGACTAACTGACGAGTCAAGGTGTCCAAATATGATGTGAACTACATAACCACATTAGAGTTCTTTCCTTTCTGCATGGCTAATCTAGTATGCGGCACATCTTTTGCATCGAACGCCTCCTTGTCCTGTCTATCATATCAACTATTTCTTCTTTCTTATAAATCCTTATAATTCTACGCACTTTTGCGCCAACGCAAAAGGAAATTAAGTGAAAGTATATATAAGTGAAAGTATATCACTTGACTGAAACCAAAATTTATATATTTTGGTACATTAAGTAGGAGTGGCTCCACCTGGCTGTAATTCAATCAAACTGCAAATATGTCTATTCCCGCTTTTAAGAGGGCGGTACCAAAACTAGCCGACCCAATGTACAGATGGTGCCTCATAAAACTATATTTTAAGTTTCAAGGCGCAACGTGTTTTTATTTGAGTCACCAAAATTAAACGAGGTAGATTCTACTCTGGAGGATTCTGCTCTTTCGTTTACGACTGTAAAATATTGTGTGGCAGAGATTAAACGAGGCCGTACGAGCTGCCAAGACAAACACCGATCAATTGAGTCCACGCCAGTTAAGAAAATTCACAAAATGGTATTGTATGATCGTCGGCTAAAGGTGCGTGAGCTAGCTGAAATGATAGGCATTTCAATAAGTGCTGCACATAGTAAGTTGACCGAAGATTTGAAGATGAGAAAGCTGTGCGCAACATGGATGCCGCGCTTGCTTTCAATAGAGCAAAGACAACGTCGTGAAGGTGTTTCAGTAGGGTAGAGAAGTTTCACCGCAATAAAGACAAATTTTTGCATCCATTTATAACCATGGATGATATATGGGTCCAGCACATCACACCTGAGACAAATGGAAGGAAGTGAAAGCCATGGATTAGAATGGGAGAATTGAAGGCGACAGCGAAGACGATTCCATCTGCAGGCAAGGTCATGGCGCCTATTTTTTGGAATGCTCAAGAGATTACTTTTATCGATTATCTTCAGAAACCATGATGAAAATCCCGTCAATGGCGAATATTATGCTAATTTATTGCAGAATATTGAATATCGCTGAAAAAAGTGTAGTGTATTGAGCTGAATGGAGATTATGTTGAAAAATAAATTAAATGTTTTCCAACTTTTTTGTATCTTCTTTGTCAGGTCGACCATTTTTGAGACCGCTTTCGTATCTTCGTTTTGGGTGTAAGAATTCTAGAAACTAAAACAAATACAAAATATTTTCGAATTTAATTTCGTTTCGGTGATGTTTCTTGATTGTAACATAATGGTGTCCCGCCGGTTCCAGGATAAGATTGCAACGAAAAGCAACAACCAAAACAATAACATATAGAAAATACATACAGTTTTCTACAAATTAAATATTAAAGATCTACATGGTTCACGAAACATTTCACTTCTTTAAAATTAAATTATCTGTTTTTCTTCTTCTTGTAAAACTAAGAGATGAACAACAAAAAACTTTTAGTTTGTCATCTATTCCAAATGATATAAAGTCTGTCAAAATAATGAAGAAAAAGAAATAGCAAATGAAATAAAACCAGAAAACTATTATCGTAAAAATGCTTTATGTGCCAAACAGGATAATAAACAATATTCGCACAAACACTTTTAAGGACTCGCCCGTTGTTTTTGTGTCTCACAAACTTAATGGAATAAACAGAGACGACTATATGTAGCCATAGGATACTGTAAAAAAATTTGTAGTTTTGTAGCTTATTCAAGCACACACATACACAGGCGAAGCTACAAAACCACAAAATGTAAAATCAACCCTCTTTAATATTTGCAAATCGCTTAGCAAGGGGCGGAGCTGCAAAGAATCCTGTAGGACGACCTTTTGTGTGCAGCAGTATCGTAAACAAGTGCAAAAGGATACACACCATAAATTATACACTTGTCACATATTCTATCCTTCTATGTCAGTCTTGTACGCCGAATTTCTTTACAAGAGTTTATAGTCCTCGCTCTCAACAGTTTGGCAAGTCCTGTGTTCGTACTCGTACGCACACACACACACACTCAATAGAGAGAGATGAGCAATAAGTCACATTACGCCCATTATCACTCACTTTTTTCGCATTTCGTCTGTTTTCATTGTGTACATTTTTATGCTGACGTATTGTTTATTCCTTTTATTCTTCTCCCCATCTATTCCTATTTTTTGTTTTTCGCTTTGAGGTGTGGAAGACCAAAATGACCAACAAAACGTGAACCATAAATTATTGCCCACTTTACTTTGTTTATCCTTCCTGCCAAAAGGAACCTCTGAGAGTAACATTGAACTGTTGTGGGCCCAACAACTGGCTGATGATGACAAACTTTGTCGAATGTTTCAGTATTGACTGATTTGTATGCAGCGGGAATATTAAAAAATCTGCAGCAGAAGAGTTTTAATAATTTTGACCTTTTAAATAGATTCATTTTGTGAGTTGTGGTTCTAATGTTCATCAGTTATTGATTATTTGTTAACATTGGGGAGCAAAAAAAAAACCATATCCTTGACCTAGAACATGTAATATTCTATTTATTAAATTTTGTTTTGTTTTGATTATATTGGTTTTTATTGGTTTAATAATTTAAAACGCCGCAATGCCTAAGAAATGCACGGGAATGAATTTACTGCGAGAATTTCGAAAAATATTTGAGGTTACGAGCATAAAATGTATGAACCCAGGAAAATCAAATCCTTAGAAAAGGCAATAAAATATAACTTTCTCACTTTCACATTCTTTAGGTTGGTGATAATTAGTGCTATCAGAACTTAGTAATGAAAAAATAAAAACAAAATGCTAACTTTTTTAAGAAAATTCTAGTAGTTCGTTCGCAAATTGTAGTAGTTAAAATTTACTGAGTTTTATAAGTGCAAACTTAACACATGAGATTTTTATAAAAAAGCTTTATTTAAAATTCAAATAGTTTCTCGAATTCATAAGTACAAACGTTTACCAGTTATTGGTTTCAAAACCGCCAGTTTGGCAAGGCTGTCAGCTGTTAAATACTTGTCATCTGAAGTGTTATTTATTTAGTGAGATGTTTAGCATTTACGGATATGGATCGTTTAACAAACGAAGAATGCGTAAAAATAGTTAAAACTTGCTACGAAACTGGCGCATCAAACGTGGGCACTTCTCGTGGGCATTACGGGCTGATTATGGTTGAATTGAAGATTATGAACTGGACGTTATGTAATTTCAACAAGACGGTGCTACGAGCCGCACAAGATATGTGCTTAATTATGTTGAATATCTGCAATTCAATGAAAGATACGAATCTAGGAATACATAAGTTAAATTACGTCATTTGTATGGGAAACCGGAGAGGAAGTATCGAGTTTTCCACTTTCGACAAATGCAACAATTTGTATAGGAAATACCAGAATGCTAGTGGCAATGCTAGAGATAAGAATACATGGCTCAAATCCATCATTTGTATAGGAGATACCAGAAGAGGTGTTATTAATTGGATTTTTCTCTGATATCGTAGAGATTTATAAAAAAATATGACAGATAAAAATATAGACTAATGCAGCTGACTAGTTAGAAACTGCAGAAGATTGATTAATTTTTATGGGAGTTACCAGAATGGGTGTGGCAATGTGCTCTCTTTTCACTCTGAGATCCAGCTTTGGCAAAGGCTCAACGTGTGCCAAATGTGACTAAATTTAATGCAACTGATTGGAAGATATGAAGTCAAGAATATGTGAGTTAAATCGGTCATTTGTATGGGAGTTACTAGTTACTGTCATCACTTTCAGATTCTACCAGATTCGCTGTTTTTATGCTCTGAAATCTTTCTTTTGTAACTAAATACTCTTTCAGATCATTTATATCACTTTTCCTTAAAAGTATTTTCTAACAGAAGATTCTGTTAATTGAATGTCATCAGGCAAAATTTTTTTTTAGCATCTGCAATCATATGTATAGTATGATGGAAAGCAATCTTTGTGAATAGAATTTACTACTTTCCTCATCATATTGTACTGCCTCATAGATAAATCCATATCAATGTATAATGCTAGAGCACTTTCAACAGAAATTTTTTCATTAGCATTTGAACCTGTTAACCTTTCTGCGGCTTTTTTAAGAGCTTCAGATGAAGTAGAAGCGACAAGTTCCTCCACTCGCCTCCTTTTTGTTCGCATTGAACCCTCCTCATGAGAAACATTCAGTCGGCCTTTACGATTTGTACTTGCTTCCTAATATAGTATAAAATAATTAAGTTTTCTTGCAATACCAAAACTTTACACGGATACTTACATTACAAATGATTTTGCAAAATAGTTCGCTATCTAGCCAGTCACTCAACTCAGTTTCAAATCTGTCTCTAATGCGATGATATTTAGACCAATTGTTAGAGAATTTTAATAGAGTAAGGTTTATTTTCTGTTGTTCACTTTCTAATAATACTCGTTTAAAATGCTTTTCGACAAAATCTTTCTTTTAAATTCTCTACGAAAGTTCGCTGTTGCTGAAAAATCTTGACAATGTCTCACTAATATCTTTTTCTAACGGGATCTGACATATGATCAATATTTGTACACAAAAACAGTGTTGTAATTATAACTAAAGGAACCACTTATACCCTGTTATACATTTTGGTAGCCGTTACATTCAAATAATTAAATTTTTAGTATTATAAATGAACCTTAAATTTGGAGCTTTTCTATAAATTTCGTATGCTGTACACAAACCTTAACTTTGAACCACTGTAACTTTAAAATTTAGAAAAAGTTTTAAAAGATATTTTAGGTATGATCTAACCAGAGTGTTACAAAAAAAATTAAAAAAAAACGTTCGAATTCTAACATTGACGTTAACTATTTTTGACCACCCTCGCGACACAGTGGGTCGCAACAAAATTTACTCATATCTGAAGCCATAACATTAAGCAAAAGTAGTCGTGATCAAAAATCGATGAGCCGGTGTTAACGGTGGGTAAGCCAAGAAAGGAAGTTTTTGAAGTGTGTTTGGTGGGAGTGGCAGGAATTCATCAAATATAAATGCTCCCAACCGTCAACAATTGGACCGTCTGAAAGAAGCAAAAGAAGCAATCGCCAAGAATTGTATTCCACCAGGAAAACACCTGGCCACGCACATCGATAGTGATCCGCTAGAAACTCTGGGAGTTTTGTTGGGAGGCTCTTAAGCGTTATTCTTATAGTCCGGATCTACATATATGTAGTACCAAGTGACTACCACTCGCTCCTGTATATATCGAATGATTTTGTTGGGAACAAATTCGCTTCAAGAAAATCTTATGAAAATCGACTGTTCAAGTTTTCGATCAATAGAAACGAGGGCTTTTATGAAAGGAGCATAGCCTTCAAAATGACGACAAATTATGAAGCAAAACGATGTATACTTGACCTAAATTGGATCATTCTAACTGTACTAAATAAAACATTCAATGTCATGCAAAAATAATGGATTTCATTTTACTACATCTTACAACTCATATATTCTTATTCACTATAATTCAGCAAGTATCAAACATTTGGTACCATTCATACAGATTGCCCAATATGGAAGAAGTCCACATAATAATAGTAATAATGAAAGAAATAACAAAATAGTTTCTCTATACCTTCTAAGCGGAAGACATCAGTAAATTTGAATTTTGCTTCTTTTACTGTGCTTTAATTATGTGTACTACTTCATAAGAACCGAAGCAATAACAACACCCTTTCTAGCCGCCGTACATTATTTTTAGTCAGAATTCGGAACGGCTTTCAACTTTACTAAATTTGTATAGGTCAAAATCTAAAGATTTGGTAATTAACGTCGTGTAACATAATTTCATCTGGTGCCCTTCATCATTCGCTCTTGTAAAGGAATTTGTAGGAAAATTTCATATTGAAAACTGTGTTTCGATATCTGAGAACATAATCTTACGCAATCCCTATTTCAACATTCTTCTTGCCTCTCCCGATAATGTTGCAGAAGTGTCTACATTTTATTACACTATTTTAGTGTTATAAATACATTTATTTGTTTTTATGAAATTGTAAATATCAATGCACCTGCGTTTGGGGCAACAGAAATATTTCTCTTATCTCTTACTTCTATCGTATTAAAGCATTTTTATGACCATTACATCTGGTATTCGAAGGATATGAATATCCCCTTTCTCGCCACCAGCCGATTGACCACAATTTATGACTGACCATTTGACTGGAGGAGGGATGAAAAACAACCGCAATCTCATGGGAATTCGGTTTTATACTTGGTTGCCCAAATTAAATTGAGCTTATAATGGGCTATGTCATTTTTATTGGCCGACCAGAAGGGAATCGTACATTTAAAATCGAACGAGAGAGAAAATATAAAGATGTTCAAATTTTATAGAAGCTTTAGCTTTATAGAACTATAAAGAAAAAGGAAAAGGCAATGATGTGGTAACACAGTTAATGAAATTACATGGGATTTTCTTTATAAAAAATTTTATTTTTGAATATCTCAGATAAGAATTTGTAAATTTCTATAAGTGCTTGAAGGGAAAAGGACGTTAAACCTGAGCACTGTCTAATAGTAAAAGTTTGGGAATGTAATGGCTACTTAAACAACGCTGTGATTAGAATGTTCGTCGCCTGAAAATAAACATTTCTTCACGCGAAGATTGAGAGAAGTAGGAAATAATTCCGAGACCATTTCAATTGCGTTATTATCTGCCAACTCTGATTATTACTTTCATTTTAAATGTTGTGGAACTCCGACATAAAGTTAACTGTTTATAGCCATTTATGTAAATAGTTCCCAACATGGATTATACATATACAGGGTGATTTGCATCAACTTTGCATCACATATTAAAATTTTTTATTATAATCGATAAATTGGTCTTTGTCATTTAATTTTTAAAGATAATTTAATTTAAATGTTGTCCGCGGCCCTGTCTCAAAATGTCCATTTGGAAGGTCCAATTTTTCGTCACTTTTTCGAGCATTTCGGCCCGTATTCCACGAATAATGCGTGTTATGTTATCCTGTAAGGGTTCAATAGTGTTCAGCTTATCCACATAGACTAAGGACTTGACATAACCCCACAAGAAATAGTCAAGAGGCGTTAAATCGCAAGATCTTGGGGGCCAACTCACTGGGCCAAATAGAGAGATAAGCATTGTTTCACGAGCAGTGTGGCATGTTGCATCATCCTGATGAAACCACATGTCAACCAAGTTCAACTCAACCAATTGGGGCAAAAAAAAATTCATTGTGGTTGAGTAACACATGCCCAATCGCTGAGAACGGCGACGAATTGACATTTCACGATCGTCATTAACACTGGTCGCTACGGCTGCAATATTTTCTTCGGTACGCACTCTACGCATGCGAGTCAATGGTTTTATGCCCAACAAAATAAATTTGGTGCAAAATTTGGAGATGACAGCACGAATTGTTGATTCAGCAGATCGATTATGACGACCATAAAATGGTCGTATCAAACGATGCACATTTGTCACAGAGCACGAATTTTGATAATAAATTTCAACGATTTGCCATCGTTACTTCGTTAGTCTTTCCATGATGAAATGGCAGAGCATTCTGTATACTTTTCACTTTCAAAGATGACGTGTGGACGCCATCACCAACCAGTGCTGCCAACCTGAAAACCTTAAATCTGAAAAAATCACCTCATACTACGAAAAATTCTAAACTAAAGCTACGCTAACATTTCAACACTTCATGCCCGTATTTGGAAATAAATGATTGAAGTAGGTGCCCAATAGAGTAGTTTATATATCAACAAATCAGTTACCTTGTCCTCTTTTCCTTTAAAGTCTATTGTACTGCATGGTCTGTCTTGTAGCAGGCACTTACAATTACATAAAATTAAAAATATGTAATTTGTTTGAGTAGATTAAACTTAAAATAAGTATAAACCATACGTATATGTAACTGTTAAAAAATTGCAACTTTGTTGTTTAGTGGTTTTAAAACTGCCGATCTGATGAGGCTGTCAGCTGTTAAATACCTATAATCTGAACTATTACATTTATTTATTTAAGAAAAGTTTGCCATTTACGAATATTGGTCATTTAACAAACGAAGAACGGGTAAAAATAGTTAAAAATCAGTACAAAAATGGTGATTCAGACGTGGGCTTTGAATCTAACAAAATTTTCTTCAGCATTGAAGCTCATTTCTCACTCGGTTATTAAATCAACAAGTAAAATTGTCACACATGAAGTGATTGTGGAAAAGCCGTGAACTAAATGACTGGGAATTAAAGCACAATAAAAAGAAGCAAAGTTTTCACTTACTGAAACCCTCCGTTTAGGAAATATAGAAAAAACACCGATCTTTGCTAAATCAACCAATTTGCATGTGTGGTGCCCTAAGGCGCGCGGAAGTACGATTTCGTACTACAAATCCGCGAGGGGGACCAAAGGAGAGCTTTATTTAAAGATGTTGAAAAAGGTTTTTGTTCCAGATCTGCGCTGAAAACCTACACTTTCAACAGCATTTGGTTTTAGCAAGATGGAGCAATTGCACCCACAGCCAGACCGGTTAGGGCGGAGTTCCAACGAAAATTTTCAAACAAATTAATTTCCAAAATATCTACTTTTCGCTGGCACTCAAGATCACCTTGACCTGACTGCACCAGACTTTTTTTATGGAGTTATGTCAATCAATAGATCTGGCTTGTAAATTTCTATCTTCAACTGTTTCTGGTTTATAATCAACTCCCACGAAATTTCAAAAAAAAAGCTGTAATATTTTGATTTGATTCTATACCTTATACTTTCTCCATACAAGACGTATATTTAATTCTACACCTAAAGCGTATTTCTGTACAGGAAGTACGCTGCAAATCATATTTGTTCCATACTGACATAACGCTTTCGATTGAAAATCATCTACCAGCCAATATGACCATTTTTTTTTAAATCGAACAGTGGGTGCTAATAAGTGCCGGTTGTAATCAACGGTTATTATTTGTCAACTTCTCCCACCACCCGGCTGTAATGCCAGTTTCAAAAACACAATGAAACCACTAATTTGTTGCATTTGTGTAAATTAAATTACTGTTTACACTCTTCGACAAAGTTGGCATTGTACTCTAATGCCATATGAATGTATACACGAATACCGCACTCAACACCGCTGGGTATGCAGACGCGAGGAGGGCACACAACCCCTGTGTCCACCCTTCTGTGAACATTCGAATTCCTCACATATTGAAAAACCATTCTGAGCAAACAGCTCTTGGTACGTGCTCAGACCCAAACCCATTGAAAAGTCGAAATGTTGTTGAAATTACACAATATTTAAAACCAGAGTAATGCCAGCCAGACATTGACAACAACAGCAGCAGCAGCAAATGGCTAAAAAAAGGGGTTTGACTTTCTCTGTTGACATCAGGTCAAATTGCCCTTAATCGAATTAGGGCTGTAGCAACAATGCAGGAATGACGACGACGGGTTTTTGTTTTAATGCGATTTTAAAATTTTACAATAATTTCACAGTTACGGCTAGTGGAAGGCATAGGCAATTTTAAAGGGTTGTTCGAGGCTAATGTTTGTTGACATTGGCAATGAATGCCGAGGCAGAGTCCTCTAAATGAAGGACGTCACGCAAAAGGATGGGCAAAGTAAGTTACTTTGTAACGTCTGAATGAAATGTTAAACCCGTGGATCATGTGATTGCAAATAGAATTAGACAGATTTACATATGGCCCTTTGGTCAATTTGGAAGCGATGGAGTAAGGGGGGTCAGTTGCCCCTGGCCAAAATAATTGTTGAAAGCTTCAACGTATTTCAAAACCAAAATATGTATATTAAGTTTAAAGAAAGTGTTGTGTATCCATAATGGTGTCGTATAAAATTTATATGAACAATGTAAATGCTACATCAATGTTCTTTGCTATTCGGCAATCCTTGTGTGAAATTGCATTGCTATTTTATGCCTAGACCGCCCGTCAATATGTCATAATCGTAAATTCGAGCTAATGTTAATGTAACGCTTAACATGAACCAGGAACAAGAACAAAAGCGTCAATAACATTTGCTACAACAAATAGTCAGTGTGAAAATCGAGCGCTTTTTTCTTGTATATGTCATACTTTATAATGCACTCATCTCTTTTCATCTGCTTTTTAAAGGGTGTCCCAACAAGAACGCAAGATTTAAATTTTAAATAAAACACAGATATTTAAAAAAGGAATGAGGTTATGTATGGAACAGCACATCGGGCAGATGGCCGCCGCGGCTTTGCTGGCACAC
>JAHXMU010000287.1:622713-663452 GCA_019455685.1 Philornis downsi | reverse complement strand
AGAAGTACCATATACTTATACCGGATAGAGATACATGGAAATCTAGAACTCTTGGAGTAAGACTGTACGTCGACTTCTATACTGACGGCTCAAAATTAAATGATCAGGTAGATTTCGGGGTCTACTCCGAAGACCTATGGCTAAGCATAGCAAGAAGGCTACCTGCTCATAGTAGTGCCAGAATGCCTGAGATATAACGTCCTCAGCACGGAGGGGATTGACATGTTCTCTGGCAGTCAAGCTGCCACTAAATCCCTGGATTCTGTCTTCCTGAACTCAACGTCAGCCCTGAATTACAGCAGATTTCTTAACGAGATGGCTTAGCATTTCAATATTCACCTTATATGGGTGCCTGGCCACAGGGGAATACCAGGGAACTGCAGAACGGACGATCTGGCAAGACTAGGGACAACCTTACACACTCCAGCCGAGTTGCTGTCCGTGGGCTTGCCGCTAGCCACTTGCAAGTTCCTACTGCGAAATGGAGTATATTTGGTGGCAAATGGTAGGTGGGTGTCTGTTCGAGGCTGTAATCATTTCAGACGGATGTGACCTCGCCTAGATCTGAAGCGTTCACACACACTGCTGTCGCTATCAAGACCCGACGTCTCATTAATTGTATCCGTCATGACGGGACACTGCCTGATTGCAAGGCATGCAGTGAGATTGAAGTTTGCGGCTAGTGACTTCTGCAGGAGTTGTAGGGATGAAGAGGAGGAGGAGTTCATAGAACATCTTCTCTGCAATTGCCTCGCCCTGGCGAACAGGCGAGGATCAACACTGGGCTCTTATTTCTTCAGAGACATAGGAGATCTGGACGATATAGATATGGTCCGACTTAAGAGCATCTCAAGTTCAATGGGGCGAAACTAGGGACATCCATATCTCTAGTTTTCGTAATATCACAATGGACTATGCAGTCTATGTGAGTCTGTCTATTCAGACTGCCACACTGACCTAACCTAACCTATTGTGCCCAAATTTTGTACATTATTTGGCAAAGAAAATTTGCGATTTACCGCGCCCCATTTGCTCCCTCCCCCGATATCTGTTTTCGTTCATGGTAATTATACTAGTACACTGCAGTTCTTATCGTGTAATGAAGACATGAAGGTGAAAGTTATGTTTCTGTGATCAACATTATTGGATTATTCAAAAAAAAAAATTCAAAGATACAGGATACCTTTTGAATGTTTCTACCAAGTTGTTACTTATATATATAGGTATGTGTTGAAGGGTCATAAAGGTTGAATGAATTTAAGCGACAATTGAATCAATTTCTACAGTCTCTATCCAATGGCAAACCATGACGCATATAAGTTGTCAAACGTTAGGTTCATTGGTTTTAAAAAATCATTGAAAAAAAAAAAATTACTAAAAACATATTTTTCAAATGAGTAGTGAAAAAACAATTTATGTAAATTTAGGAAAAAAGATATTTGAGTTCCTTAACGTAGTAAGATTTATCTGACACTTTATATACGAAAAAAATATTAGGAAGTCGTTCTCCATTCTTTTTATAAACTAACAGTAATAATTTCTCAAATCTATCAATATTCATCCTACATTACTTTTGTTAACGAATAATGTGTAGTAATAATCAGAAATTCCAGATGTTGATTTGTCCTTTTATCGGAAAGTCGTTTTATTTTGCATTGATTTTGTCATTTGTGCCACTTGCCGTTCATTAGATCATGGACGGTATATCGACTCAATGTGGTATAAGATATAAACTGAAATACCTATAAACTGATTAAAAATAAGGGGTCCATACCACCCCATCTATAGAATCTAATAGAACTCACTGATATGTACGAGTACTTGCTGTTTAACAAAGAATCTTATCAATATTTCGTGCCGCTTTTACTGAGATTACTATTCTCGAATACTGTGTCAATATGTGCCTCTGAATATTGAAAATTCTCAAGCAAATCGACCAAAGCGTTCTTCATATCGGCTTATCAACAGAGTCTTTTGTTATATTTTATTATATGAAACTAAAGTTTGTCGTTCATTAATTTACCCACATATATCATTGTCATACCCGATTGTTTTTACAAGTCTCACAAAATTCTTTAACCGCTGTCTAAAATCTAGAAATCCTTGAATTACATTTTGAAAGTCAATTTTCCAATCGATTATGGGCGAAGTAATCATACAAATCGACAATTTATGTCGATGCCAGATGCCAATAAATCTTAATCCAACTACCAAGCCAAGGCCTAGACATATTACCTACCAACAAAAAGAAAAAAAAAAAGAAAAACACAAATCGAAAACGCAAGGACGTTATCACAAAACCTCTTCCACCCTCCACCCTCTACATCTCTCAATCTTTGTTAGCAGTGAAATAAAACCGCTCTCAGTTGGAAAGATTTATAACTTAAACCTGTTGTGTGGCATGTGGAGTGGTTATGTTGCACGACAATGTAGCGTAAATGATTGTTGTTGCCGTTATTGACAATTTGCCCTAAACATGTGGGTTTGCAACATATGTACTGGGCACAAGTACAGGGCACAAGTTAAAGGCGACTCCTTCAAATGATTTATATGAAAATCCAAATTGATGTTTTTGATTTCGCATTGGTTGTGAAAAAAGGTCCCGACAAAAGGGTTAACATTTGCCACGCTAACAAAAACAAGAAGAAAAAAAAACAATAGTTCGAAATGGTTGTTAGGTGGTGGAAGTTGTTGTTGGGCTAAACAAGCTACTGGTGGGGTGTATCAACAAAGTGTTCCAATTTAAATTAAAGGATTAGTTCATGTCCCCGATCAGTGTGAAGAACATACGAGTATTTTTGATTTATTTTCTGCATTTGTCTTACACAGTTTGCAGTTCGATATTTATTCAAATGCAACGAAATAAATATTGCTGATAATGATGGCTACTTGAAATAGCAAATGTTGCTGTTGTGAGCCCTTGCGCTTCACACCCTTTGTTAATCTTATAATAGGAAATTTACACATTTTTTTCACTTCTTTTTGGGTTCAATTCCCTAGGTACAATGTCATGTTGTCCATCAAAGTTATTTCTCTTCATTATTTGCATAAAATATCTCTTATTTAGATTTGTTCTCGGTCTTTTACCTTTCAAATGTTTTCAAATAGTCTTCAGACAATTGTCCAGGAAATTTACACCATTTTCTTTCGTTTTAACACACTCCCATTGAATTGGGCTTTGACGTTTTGTCGTCGAGTTTTATTGTAATACAGTGGGTTGAAACGTAATTTAATTACGAAGAATTCGTTTCTCGGAATATATGATATTCAAGCATAGGTGACCACAATTATTTTCAAACTAAAGCACTTGTGCTACATTTGGTGAGAGCTGTTTGATATTTTTGATATATCAATTGTGATCGATGTTTACTAATGTCTACTACGTCCACTAAGTTAGCGTTATACTTACTTGCATACATAAATAGTAATATTTATCTATTACGCATCGCACTTAGGTAAGAATTCAAAGCGGTTTTATCATCTTTTGCCCCCTCTCTAGTTTGTCGCTCCAAATTTTGGCTGTTTGTCAGAAATCTGCTTTTTCAACGGAGTTCCGAACGGCCTATTCTGGCCCAAGTTCACTCTCGAGAACTTTTTGTGTCTGGGCGATTTGTTACCAGTGTTGCCACCGAATGGGAATAGAGCTTCATCGCTGAAGAAAATTTTGTTCTATTGAAAACTCACATTTGAATCACTACTTTTGCAGCAGGTTTTAACCATTTTTACTATTTTTGTAACTGGCAAATATTTCACTAAATAAATAACACTTCAGATGACAGGTATTTAACAGTGGACAGCCTTGCCAGACCGACAGTTTCGAAATCTGTACTTAAAATGGATAAATCTGTACTTAAAACAAACAAGAGTACGTACTTTTTTATATAAAGAAGAAAAATTAATAAATTCGTAACGAACGTAGTGCATAATATATATAGGTATATATAAGGACCAATCTGAAAAAGTCGGGTTATTCGCACTTGAAACATCGCCAACATATTTTGAATATATCCACTGTCCATCCGGAGTTAGACGTAGAATATCTAAAGATCTCCAATTTATCCCAAAAAAAAGTCTGGTGCATAAATCTGAGATCCTCCTTTCCCGTTATAAAGTTCAACATATCCAATTTTTTGGAAAAAATCAACTCATACTGAATAACTGGAAAATTGGAATACTTTCGGCATAACAAGATTTGCAGCAATTTGACATCTGTTATACAAATTTGGGAAAATGTTTGATGCGTTTTGGACATAATCAAAAATAAAAATATAATTAAAAAAGTCGACTAAGTATTTTATGTAAAATAATTTTTTTTTTATAATACAGGATGGCGCACGAATCGTGCTACACACGCAAAAGTGATAACTTTTGTCCTGTACGAGTACTATTTGTTAATTAGATTTACTATTTAGATTTATTACAATGAATGCTTTTGATATCGAAATGGGGATTTGGATAGCGCAGCGATACCATGCTTTGAAGTCCTTCATTTCAGTCCAAGGGGAATTTAGGCTGGAGTTTGGCAGCACTCCCCCGAGTAGGTAGACCATTATGAGGTGGGTAAACATATTTGCTGAATAGGGAAGATTGCCCCGAAGACCGTAACATCGAGATATGTTCGAGTTCAAAATACAGTTGCTTCAGTAGCAATGTCAATTCAGGCAAATCCAAGCGTTTCGAATCGAAACTTATCGGCTCAAATTGGAGTTAGCAGGCACTCGTCACAACGTACAAAGTCTAAATTACAAGCAAGTTAAACCCTCTGGATTTACCTATTTCCTTGGAATTATTCCAACAAAAATAATTGAAATGACCAAAGAAGAAGACAACAACTTGAAAAAAATGTTTGTTTATGTCTGATCTAAAAATAATCTACGAGATGGAACTGCACCCAGATCGAGTCACTGAGTGGTGTGCAGTTTCATCAAGGTGCATTGTGGTGCCATACTTCTTTGAAGAAAACGGTATAACAGTAACTGTCAATAGGGATCTTTACTTGCAGATGTTGAAGGTGATTTTACCCAAAACTGCGCCGAATATGTTTCCATTTTAACAGCATTTGGTTCCAGCAAGGTGGAGCAACTGGACAAATAGCCAGACCAGTTATGGCGGAGTTCCAACTAAAGTTCCCAAGGAAATTAATATCCAGAAACTCCACTTTTCGATTATTTCAAGTGATTGTGGAAAAGCCATTGCTGACTTAAAACGAAAAATGACGCCGGAGGAATCCATTGCTGCAAAAGTATCCATTGCTGCAACCAATCCGTTGGCGGTCATTTATATGACATTGTATTTCGTACATAATGGCAAGGTCCAATTCATTATAATGATATAAGAGTTTCATCGAAATCACAGCTTTATGTGTGTCTTATTTAACTTTTGTTTTGAAACCGAAAAATTGATAACCCTGTATTTATAGGAATCCGAAAATGTGGAAAAATTATTTAAAGTCGGAAACCAAAGATTTTTGGACTTTTCTAAGGAAGTTGGACAAAGTGATGTTCTAATGTTATAAAAATTAAAAAATGCTGAATCGCAAATATGCGTACAACTCGAAAGACTGGTATCTCAATTAACATAAATCTTACAATATAATTCAGAGGCTTGACATAGTACACCCAAGTTAAAAAGTAATGATAATATAAATAATCGTAAATATCTTAAAAGAGAATACTTTGAAAATAGTAAATAAGGCCACTTCCAATAACAAGTTATTTTTGCATAACATAATACAAATACGAGGTGTGATAAAATAAAAGTTTTTTTTTTAAATTTCGTGAGTTACGTATGTTCGATTTTCGCATTTTTTCTGTTATGTTGGTACACATGTCTGCTATATATGTTGACAATATCAACCGTTTTGGGTTGTCAGTTTGTTTTTGACAGATAAAAAGGTTAGTCGTGTTTTGGTGTGCTATTCGATTTTGTACTATTCGAAAAAATGATCGATCAAAGAAACTGTATTAAGTTTTGTATAAAAAATGAAATTAAATGTGCAAGGACATTTGAAATGTTGACTGTGGCGTTTGGCGAATCTACTATGAGCAGTACCACAAGTTCAATTGTGGTATCACCGGTTTAAGAAATGCCTGTCCTGGTAGCCCGAGCACGTCAACAACCGATGAAAACGTTGAAGCAGTGAAGAAAATGATTTTGGATAATCGTCGAATCACTATTAGAGAGATTGCTGATGATATTGGCATATCGTTCGGCTCATGCCAAGCAATTTTTACGGATATTTCAGGCATGAAACGTGCGGCAGCGAAGATTGTTCCAAAATTTGCTAAACAACGTCGCATGGACATCGCTCAGGAGCTGTTGAACGTCGTCAACCACGATCCAGATTTCCTCAAAAAGGTCTTGACTGGTGACGAACCACAAGTGTATGGCTGTGACATTGAAGCCAAAGCCCAATCATCCCAATGGAAGCGTCCAGAAGATCCAAGACCGAAAAAAACACGTCAAGTTCGGTCAAATGTGAAGGTTTTGCTCACTGTTTTCTTCAATTGCAATGGCGTGGTGCACCATGAATTCTTGCCAAAAGTTCGTACGGTCAATAAGGAATACCATTTTGAAGTTATGCGCCGTTTGCGCGAAGCAATTCGTCAGAAACGCACAGAATTGTGGAAAAAACAATTATGGATTTTGCACCATGATAACGCACCAGCTCACACATCGATGCTTGTGCGTGAGTTTTTGGCCAAAAACAAAACCGCAATCATGCCTCAACCACCGTATTCACCGGACTTTTTCCTCTTCCCAAAACTGAAGACACCGATGAAAGAAAAGCGTTTTGCTACGATTGAAGAGATAAAAGGAAAATCGGCGTTTTAGAGGTGTTTCGAGGATTAGAAGAAACGCTGGCACAAGTGTATTATATCTGAGGGGGACTATTTTAAAGGAAATAAAATAGAAATTGATGAATAAATAAATACTTTTTGGAAAAATTGAAAATAACGGTTATTTTTTGACCACACCTCGTATATATGCTTACACAAGTATTTTAGATTCACTAATAATTTACCAACTTGTTCATTTATTTTGTAGACATCGCCTAATTTAATCCACAAATCCAATCATGAAACTATAACTAATAGTATACCGAAATATACCTTATTAAGGTCGTCTGTTCACAATACAACTATTTTTCAATAGACGGATGTATTTTGTAAAAAAAAAACAAAACAAAACAAAATACCGAATTTCTTATTTTCCCCATATCGGGCAATTTTGGAATACTCCCGTGTTGAGACCCCAACAATCGTTGAATTTTACTCAAATTTTTCAAACCGAATTATTTCTGAGAACGCGTACAAAACTATAGATTTTACGGATATTTATATAGGAATGCCGAAAACAAAAAAAAAAAACAAAATAAATAAATTCTCTTGCATGTCATGAATGGGATATGGCGGAGCTTCCCATATTCCGTGAGCTTACGCGCACTCTATTTTAGGACTCACGTCTTATATGTATATTAGCGTCACAGTTTGAGAAGCATTTACCAGACTTGTCAATCACTCGCTGGACAATTTGGCGTGACTGGCGTTCAAATAATGATAGCTGACTGTATGTGGGATTGAACCCGCGATTATGCGAACGATAGTCAGTTGTACTAACCACGGCGCCACGGTCGGTCACATATAGGAATGCCCATGATGCCATAAACCATGCTCTTTGACCTTAATGCGCCTAATCTAAAAGATCACAGATGTTAGCAAGTTTAGACCAAGTAACAAAACAATTGATCTCAAGAATGTGAAATTTCAAAAATGATTTTTATCTGCTGGGGACGTATTTAAACAAATGAGTTATATGTATTGATTAGAAATAGCCTTTTAATTTAATTTTGAATGCATCCGTCCACCATCTCCAGATATTGAAGTTAATTCGCTGTTAGTACTATAAATACAAATATAAAGATTGTGTTTGATTTCTTTCCACTGTCTTTGTCCCCAAATAATTGTTGCCATGTAAGTGTAATTCCAAGCAATTCTATTTATTTTTTTTTTCTTCTTCTTCTTCTTATATAACCAATGATAAATTGTTCACATGTCTTAAAGCATTTTCTTCATCTTACACAAATGACTTACGCTCGCTTTCATATGCTGGCCATGGAGTGGCAGGATTTCTTTTCATCATTTGTCCAAGGAATAAAGAAAAGTTCGTATTACGATTGCTGTCAGTTCTCCCCCGGATACAAAGACATTTTAGCAACTCATGATGTGCAAATTTGTGTTCCGTTTCGCCACTCCCAAGGGGGACATGTGAGACTATTAAGTTCAAAGAATGTTGAGTTGTTACGGTCAAGTGCGTTTTCACTTGGTCGGATTCTAGGAATGGTTGAAAGAATGGAATAAATTTTCTCTCCTTTAAATTTGCATAATTTAAATAAGATTGAGATGAATTTTCAAATGTTTTCTTTTATTCCATGAAGAATTTATTCAGAGTAATTTATCTTGTATCTAAGAGAAAGTTTCGAAAGGATTTTGTTTGCGTCCCAAAGTAAAGGACAATATCGAATATCAAATCTACACACATGAGAAGTCATACAAGTTGAATAAGAGTAATATACGAGATGTGATCAAAAAATAACCGTTATTTTCAATTTTTTCCAAAATGTATTTATTTATTCATCAATTTCTATTTTGTTTCCTTTAAAGTAGTCTCCTTCAGACATAATACACTTGTGCCAGCGCTTCTTCTAATCCTCGAAACACTTCTAAAACGTGCTTTTGGGTATCGCCAATAGCTTCTGTTTCGATTTTTCTTTTATCTCCTCAATCGTAGCAAAACGCTTTCCTTTCATCGGTGTCTTCAGTTTTGGGAAGAGGAAAAAGTCCGGTGAGGACGGTGGTTGAGGCACGATTGCGGTTTTGTTTTTGGCCAAAAACTCACGCACAAGCATCGATGTGTGAGCTGGTGCGTTATCATGGTGCAAAATCCATGATTGGGTTTTCCACAATTCTGTGCGTTTCTGACGAATTGCTTCGCGCAAATGGCGCATAATTTTAAGGTAGAATTACTTATTGACCGTCCCACCTTGTGGCAAGAATTCATGATGCACCACGCCATTGCAATCGAAGAAAGAGTGAGGAAAACCTTCACATTTGACCAAACTTGACGTGCTTTTTTCGGTCCAGGAGGAGCATCGTCACTGACATCTTCTCGGCCTTCCTTAAACCGGTTATACCACAACTGAACTTGTGGTACTGCTCATAGTAGACTCGCCAAACGCCACAGCCAACATTTCAAATGTCCTTGCACATTTAATTTCATTTTTTACGCAAAACTTAATACAGTTTCTTTGATCCATTTTCTCAAACAGTAAAAAATCGAAGAGCTCACCAAAACACGGCTAACCTTTTTATCTGTCAAAAACAAACTGACAATACAAAGTGGCTGATATTGTCAACATATATAGCAGACATGTGTACCAACATAACAGAAAAAAATGCAAAAATCGAACATACGTAACTCAAGAAATTTGAAATAAAACATTTTTTTTTTTTGTTTTTGATCAAACCTCGTATAAAGATTGTAGCAATGTTTACTTTTTATCGATTTGCAGACTCTCTTTGTGTATTATCATTTTCTTGGAAGTTTCTCACATTTCGTACATCAATTTATTTTTATGTACCCTTCCATAGATAGGCGTTTGAGAAAGATCGGGGAGTGAAAAATTTGTCGGCATTTATTCACGTTGAAGCAATATATCAAAAATAGTTTTCAAAAACTTTACTAAATGCAAATTGAAATGGACTTCCTAAGCCTATTTAAAGGCTCTCACAGGCTGGCTGATGGATGTTGCTATCAAGATGTTTCTTATCCAGTAAAGAAATTTCAATTGGGTGAACTGGCTAACATATATCTTCCTTTCGTTCTATGTATGCAGGGTGCCAAAAGTGGAAAGGTAAATCGCAAGGTGTTTATCAAATTATATTCCAAATCAAGGCACAATTATGGAAGCCAAATTATAATTTACTGCAGTCTTCCGCTTAGAAGTTAAAAAAAAACAACATTGATTTTTACTAAATCGACCAAATTGTATATACGGTATCTTATTGGGCGTGCCAATGTAAATTTCAATAAATCGACCTGTGTGCATGGAAACTGCAAGAAGTAGTGAGACAATGCCGTGAGACATGAATTTATATAACACATGATGTATACCAATATCGACTAAATTCTGTATAGCTATGAAGGCGATATGACAAGAATATATGATCGATCCAATGAGATCGATTCACATAAGATTTTATCAAGCATTCTAAATCGAATTCAAAATTACGGAAGAAAGAAAATCAGTCATTTTATATGAAAGATAAGGGAAAGGGCATTATATCGACTCACCACCAGAAAATCTGGCGTGTACAAAGGCCCTCTTCTCATTCACAATATATCGATTTGGGGCCGTTTTTTCAGGAAGAAACTACATTTTTTTTTAAATTTTTCAGTAACCATTAATATGAGAAATACCACAATGGCAATGCTGTCCACATTCATTATCAGACTACAATGCGTTTTCAACAAACGCTTAATTTGAGCCAAATTTCATCGAATTTAGAGGAGCTTATTGAAAGATATGAACTTAAGAACATGTTAGCCCACATATCTGATCATCTGTATGGATGATATAAGAATGGGTGAGGTTAATCAGACGATTTCCTTCCAATTTTGCTGAATGCTATAAAACAGGGGAAGGAAAAAAAAGTTACTGCTGTCTTCTTGAATTTGAACAACAGACCAATTTGTATGTGACGTACTGGAAGGGGCGGATAAATATTTACATTTACACTCCCCGGCTACAAACTGACAAAATATTGGGCTGTCCTAAAGTTTAAGAAAATTTATGAAAGTTATCGCTTCTACCAGCTTGGCGGCCAGAATGGCGGACATCGCTCTATCAACTTAAGAAGTCAGGGGACATATTTGGTAAAAATATACTTGAATTATCAAATTATTCCTTCTATAGGGTGGCTCATAAGGAACGTTAAGATTTGATCAGTGAATACATTTTTTGTTTAAGTCTTGTTTTTCGTCTCTTTGCAGAATTAACTAAATAATACTTGGGAAATTTATGATGGAAAGGCTCAGCACAGAACAAAGAACCAAAGTTGCTCAATTTTACTTTGAAAGTCGGCATTCGATTATTCAGATCATATCGACTTTTCTTTCATGTTCGAAATGCTCCTGGCGCTCCAACAATTTACCGATTGGTTCAGCGTTTTGGACAACAAGGGGCTGTCTGTGATCTTCCGCGTGCTGGAAGACCTCGTGCAGTTCGAAATGAAGTGATCAGTGCTCGAGTGCAAGGAAGTATTGAGGAAAACCTCCAAACCCCCTAAATTCGTGTTTTTAGGGGAAAGAACAGGATAAAAATAAAGATATCAGGTACAATCGCCCAGCTCAAATAGCTAAAGCTTTAATCATGATAATCGGTATTCGAATACTCATTCCAGTGCAAACATGCGGTAAGAAAGGGTTTTTCGAAGTTTATGCTTTCAGGGATAGTGACAAAACAAAGACGTACAAATCTGGTACCATCACCAAGCTCAAAAGGCGATATGGAGTTTAAGGTAAAAACGGGATAAATTAAATCTGGTGCAATCGCCCGTTCAAGTTCTAACCCAACCCAAGTTCAGAACCCAACTTGAACAATTTCTTATGGAGATGGATTGAGCTCATATATGCGCAATTTTTTGCTTACTGTACCGTTTTCGCCCATTTGTGACACAACCATGATGCATGATGCCTTATTTAACGGAAACCAAATTTTTTTATAACAAAACTATAAGTAAAGTTTGTTTACACTGAAACACTATATTGATGTGATGCGAATACTATCGATATTCGCGACAATGTGTACAAAGCTTAACAAGGAAACCAGAGGAATATCAAAACCATTGAATTAACTTAGAGCTGCCTAACATTTACGACTCCTACAACAATTTCAGTACAATAAAAATTGACGATTGGTAGGGCTCGTTGAAAGAACTGACTGCAGTCATTGTAATCGCTCTGATGTGTTTTCCCCTCTATTAATTTTGCATCAACCTGTCCTAAGTTGCCGCAACAGTAGTTATTCACAAAAGATATTTTTATGCACGTCTTTATGGTTCATGCATTCACTAATCTCCAATTCACAATAGGTAATTTTCCCACACGCGCACTCACTAATTTTTCGGAGAATGTTATGAATTCTAACAGATTCATAAACCATTCACAACCATTACGGCTGATTTTGCTGAATTTAAATGTAATGCGTGTGAAATGAATAAGAGAAACTCTGTCATATCTCATCTATGCGCTGCAACGGAATTTGTGCCAGTTTGCTTACACCGATTTGAGTGTTTGGTGGAAAAACAAGAGCTTAAACCTTCAGCTGGATATTATATTCTTTTTACGAAGAAAACATTCCAAGAGACATTGTTTGCCCGTGAAAGAAATTTAACGGCATTACCATCTTTTTTATGAACTGAAAACTTTACGTCATTATATGTATATTCGATAATATATTTGTAAAAGTGTTAAGTTGCGTCTTTCTTTATCACTCTTTCATTTTCAAGTTCATAAATGTATTACCGAACATATTGCGGTGTAAAACTTTAAATTATTCAGATTTCAGTGTTAGAAATAAAGAAAAATATGTTGGCATTACGCTGTAAGAAAATGTTCCTCTCGAAAGAACATAGTACTGGCTGATGGAAAAATGTATCCTCATATTCCACAACCAATTTTTTTATTTATTTTAATTTTGCAAGGAAAATCTTTTTCAGCGGCAACATCATCTTTTTTTATTTTTTTTTTTTATTTTTTATTTTTTTTTTTTTTTGGTTTCCAACACTAAAATTGGAACGAACAGTCTATATTTTTGGATTAAAATATGTTCATTAATACATTTGTTAATTTGTGAAATGAAATAGCACTAAAAAGACGCAATTTCACAATTTTGCAAATATATCATCGGACGTATTATAACATAAAATCATAAGATATTTTGATATCAGTGTTGAAAACCAATTCATAAAAAAGCTGGCAACGCCGCTAATTTTTTTCACGAGCAAACAATGCCCATCGAAATTTTTTCCTCGTGAAAGGAGCATAGTTCCTAGCTTTATAGCGATATCATTATCGAAGGCAATATTCTTTTATTTATCTGTTACCATTAAGACCAAAATCCTGGGTTTCCTCCCGTTTCCATTCATATGACAACCCTACTACTTTTCTCCATAACGATGTAAAAAGGCAAAGCTTCTAGAACGCGCTAATTATTATATAACATGTATTTTGTTGTTTTCCTGACGTCATCTATGATTTCTCTGGTATACTTTCTACTTACGAGTACGTTGTATTTCAGCATTATCAATGTAAGTGATCGTTCTAACAGATTTCTGATTGCTTAAGTTTAAAAAATAACTTTTTCTTTCTTTTATTTCTTTTCCTAATTGGTGAACAATTTCTGGGAGAGATGTTGCGCTTTCTAAGTTGATATTTCTGACTCAGCTTTGTAACACTTTCATTAATTCTCAGGAAACCTAAAAAATAGCAAATTGCCGTTTTCAGCTACTTTACTTTTGGTCGATTAGTATTTATTCTGCCTATCGCGTTACGGGTAACAATGGAAATGATACGGCCAGTAATGCTATTTAATTAGATGGAGTGATGTCCAAATTACTTGCAAAACTAGCCGACCTAACAAAGAAGACACAAAAAGTTGGAAAAATTTTTGTTTATTTTCCAACATAATCTCCTCTAAGCTCGATACACTTTTCCACCGATATTCAATAGCTTCTGTACCCCGTTTATAGTAAGAACTGTCAAACTCCTTAAAATAACCATTAACCACAGATTAATTTTTTTAGTTTTGATGTGCCATGATAAATTAAACATCATTTTAAGCAATTTATTTTTGTAGATTCGAAGATTCTTGACATATGTATGTAAACAGATTTCCCAAACTGGACAACCATATAAAATTATAGATTAAAAAATTTAGCTAAAATACTTTTGTTTTTCTTACCCAAAATGAAGGTTCTCTTAATTAGTGGGTAGATCGTATTGCTTGCTATCATCAGTGTTTAAATTATACATTTTATGTCAACATCATAAATGACCCTATTTAAGATCACTCCAAGGTACTTAATATTGTCACTCCAAATTATCTGATTACTATTAATTTTAATTTGCTTATGCGGGTAATAACAATAACTTCGTTTTATAGTAAACAAATATGACTTGCGTTTTTTCCTTTTCAGTTTAAATTTTCCATTTGTGGAAATATGGAGGGCGCGATGCCAATGTCTTAGACAGAGTGACCGTCGGGAAGGTATACTACTTTGTTTGTTTATAATTTTTGATTAAATAAAAGAGAATAAACCTTATATTGATAAATGTTTTATTTAATGTCGCCAATTATATATGGAATACAATATCAGGTAAATGTCCGCCTCTGTTAGCCCCACAAATGTCAGCCCTTTTGAGTAAATTTTGCATTACATTCTCACACATTTCACGCGGTTTTTCATTAATTTCATCACGCTCAGGCGTTTCTAGTTTGTTTGCATAAACCTTGCTTTTCAGATATCCCCACAAAAAGAAGTCCGGAGCAGCCAAATCAGGCGACCGTGGAGGCCAATCAACATCAACATTTCTTGAAATAACTTGTTGTGGAAAGAGGTCTCGCAGTAATTCCATTGTAATCCAGGCTGTATGCGATGTGGCACCGTCTTGTTGATACCACAAGTTAATCAAGCCCAAAGAACGCAGTTGTGGCATTAAAAAGTTTTCAATCATATCACGAGGTCGCTCCCCATTGACAGTTACCGTTACGCCGTTTTCAGTTTCAAAGAAGTAAGGTCCAAGGATTCCTCCTGACCAAATTGCACACCAGACTGTCACTTTTAATGGATGCAAAGGTGACTTGATGTACAATTTGAGGGCTTTCCATTGTCCAGACCCGACTATTCTGTTTATTCACATATCCATTGAAATGAAAATGTGCATCGTCACTCATTATGATTTTTTCATGAAACTCGGGGTTGTCATGGGCGAGCCCTAACATCCTATTGACATACTCTTGTGGAAGAAGCTCTTCTGTCAACTGAATCTGAAATGGAAACAAATGGAAATCGTTGTGCAAAATTGTGGCCAAAGTTGTTCTTTGAAGGCCAAGCTCCTGAGCACAGCGCCGAATTGAGGTTGATGGATCATTTTGGACACTTTCTTGAGCAACAGTAATGTTTTCAGCCGATCTTGCAGTACGCTGTGGTCCACGCGTGGCCATATCAGCTACAGACCCTCTTTCTTCGAAGTCATTTACTACACGATAAATAGTGCGTCTTGTTGGCACGTTGTTTCTCCCAAAAATTTCGCGTAACTTTCTCATCGTCACAGTAATCAATGATTGATTTGATTTTAACGATTAAAACACGTTGGTTTATCGAATATTTTTCCATAATAAATTTGCCACGTCTCTACTTCAAAGTAGTATACCTTCCCGGCGGACACCCTGTATTTTATTTACATATTTTGAAATCAATGTGTGTAGAACAGATATGTGTCATCAGTATATGAAGCGCATAGACAATTTCCAAAATTTGGCAAATCTGAACAAAAAAATTGTGTACAAAATTGGATCCAAAACAAATTAATGCGGGACCCAAGCTGGTGTTTCCATTCGATCACTTAGACAGTTAAGAAGGTTTCAACTGTTCTTATTTATATGAAAGAACTTTATGTCAAACGGTGTCAAAAGCTTTTTTGATATTTAGAGAAATTGCTCCATTTCAATATGTTTTTTTTTTTTTTTTTTTTTTTTTAACTCATTAATTTTATTAAATTTTTTTGTTTTTTTTTTTTTTTTTTGATGAACTGCTTCAATTTATTCAAATTCCTTGGTTTTGTTTGGTACACATCTTGTTTGATATAACCCCATAAAATAGGTCTGGTGCAGTAAAATCAGGCGACCTTTGGGGCCAGCGGAAAATGAATTTGCTATATATTATTCTGTTTGGAAATTTTCGTTGGAGCTCCGCCATAACCGGTCTGCTTATGTATACAGTTGCTCCATATTGCTGAAACCAAGATACGTTTTCGGCGCAGTTCTGGGTAAAAAACTCCTTCAACATCTTTAAGTAACGGTCCCCATTGACAGCTGACATTTCACTACATCACGATTCGTGCGCTACCCTGTATCTCGACCACCTTCTAACAACATCTTTCGCCGTTAATTGTTAGATAGCAAATATTTTTGAATTTTTTTTGATGCATTTTCCTGCATTTGTACACATGCCGACATAGTTCTGAGATAAGTCTATCCTACCGTTTTGCTTTCCATCATAAAACACATACTCTTCTAGATACCAAGTTTTGCATTAGAATCATGTTCGAACCACTGTGATGCCATGAGGCCATGAAGCAGTGAAGACATTTACATACATGTGGGTGAATGTATATACGATATGCCCTATAATTATATCCTTTTGAATGGAACATAGAAGTGAAATGGGATGTAATTTAACTCGGTTATTAGTGGAAGTATCTTCTGTGTGTGGTCATGTAAAGGGTGTCCCAACAAGAAGGTAAGATTTAAATGACTGATGCATCAATTGAATTGTTTCTCTGGCTGTATGACATGTGGCGCCGTCTTGTTGAAACCACATGCCCTCCACATTCATTTCTTCAATTCTAGGCACGAAAAGAAAGGTTATCATTTCACGATACCGAACACCATTCATTGACTTTTTGCGCTTGACATGCCTCATTTTCATAAAAAAAAAGGTCCAATGATTCCTCCAACCCAAAATCCACACCACACAGTGAAACGTTGACGATGCATTTGCTTCTCGCGAATCACTCGAGGATTTTCCTCACCCTAAATGCGACAATTCTGCCTATTGACGAAGCCATCAAGATGGAAATGGGCCTCGTCATTGCATCACAGCATTTTGATGTTGTCTCTCCAATAGCCAATTAACGAACTCCCTTCGCTGTCCATGGTCAGCTGGCTTCAGTTCCTGAGTCAATTCAACTTTGTATGCATGAAGATTCAAATCTTTCGTCAAAATTCGCTGCATAGTGGATTTGGAGACACCAATTTGCAGAGCTCGGTGTCGAATTGAGATGGATGGAGTTTGAGCGACATCATCACGTACAGCTGCGACATTTTCGGTCGACCGACCTGGTCGAAGGCGCGTTGTTGTCTTTACATCACTAACAGACCCAGTTTTGGTACATTTATCCATTAATCTCTTTACAGTTGACTCTTTTGGAGCATTATTGCGACCCCAAATTGATCGCAATTTGCGAACTGTAGCCGCAAGACTTTCACCATTTTGGTAAAACAATTTCACAATGATAATGCATTGTTCATTCGTGTAGCGCTACATTTTTACTAACTTCGTACCTTCTACTAGCAAACAACAACAATTGTTCAAATATCAAACAGTGACACTTCGAATGGCGCCAAATTTCAATCTTGCGTTCTTGTTGGGATACCCTTTATGTGTGTGCGTGCCGACACAGTGTTATGTAACAATTAATGTAAATAGTACTATTGTTGTAATATTTCGCTAATATAAGGTATAATAAAAAAATTAATTTTTTTCAATAGATGGTATAGGCAATCCGATCTCACGTTGTATAAGTGCGATCGGCTTACACTAGGTGGCATTGGAAAGATAGCCACCTCAGATAGCTCAGATAGCTCAGATAGCTTTCTGATTGCTCAGCGTTGTTTGAGCGCAAGTCAAGATATACACCAGCAAAGAGAAAATTCCCCATATTTTACGGATTTTCTTCGGTAAAGGTAAAAAGGCAAGCCAGGCGGCTGAAAGCGTGAACAACGTTTGAGGTCCTGATACTGTAACAAACATTGTAATTTTGATATCAAGGCTCCATCACGCCCTAGAAGACAAATTGCGAAAAATATCTGTAAAACAATAGAAATCATCAAGTCTGACCGTCTTGCAAGCACTGTTTCTATTGTCCGGGGGCTAAACATTGCACAAAAAAAACATTGGGAACTACTTGAATAAGGTTGGATGCAAAAAGAAGTTGGATAAATAGCAGCCACACTAGTTAACGTAAAAAACCTCATGAAACGAATTTTCATCTGTGAATTATTATTGAATAGCAACAAAATCAACCTATTTCTGAAACGGATGGTTACTGATGGCGAAAAGTGGGTCACTTACGACAACGCCAAGCAAAAACGGTCGTGATCAAGTCGAAATTAGCGGTAGCACAAACATGCTTGACGGTCAGGAAGGAATTACTCTGCTGTGAGCTGCTCCCCTACACCCAAACTCTTAATTTGGACCAATTGGACTGTCTAAAACAAGCAATAGCTCAGATGCGACCAAGTTTGGTCATTAGAAGAAGAATGTTGTTCAATCAGGGCAACATCACTCCACACACATCGGCCAGCTTCGGTCATTAGGAGAAGAATGGTGTTCAGTCAAGGCATCGCCAAGCCACTCACATCGATAGTGACTTACTGAAAACTCCGGGAATCTGATTGGGAGGTTCTTACGCATCCTCCTTATAGTCTGGACACGGCAGCTGGTGATTACTATCTGTTCACGCCCAAGGCGAATGATTTCGCCGGTGAAAAATTCGACGCAAGAGCAAGTTGTGTAAATCGACTGTCAATGTTGTTGGTTAATTAGGACATGGGTTTCTCTGAAAAAAAAAACATAATGGAATTATCTTAAAAATGTCAACAGTTATCGAACAAAACGGTGCATATTTCACCTAAATCGAATCATTATAACTACACTAAATAAAGCTTCCAAAGTCGTGCAAAATTAATGGATTTATTTTTACTGTACCTTATATATTGTCATACTATTGGGAAGATATTTTCATTAGGTTTGTCAAAAGTGAGCGGTCAAATGGAACTAATTCGCAAATTTCAAAAGTATCAAAGGTTAATGGAAGCGATTAATTACTGATTTCATCATGAAAACAACAAGGAATTAAATGACAATCACTATTCCATTGCATTTATATAACAACATTTTGGAAAGAAAAATAAATTGGTGAATCAATTTAATGTGAAACGGAATTTGGCAGCAGCATTGATAATCCAAAGTTATCGCGATAACATGCAGAGTCTCCGATATTTTTTGTGATTTCCATACCAAACATTATAATGGATCAACAATTATTTATAAATTCATATTGGTTTTGTGATCTATGCTCTGCTCGGCTACAGTACAGTTCGACCTTGAATTCGACAGATTTTTTTAAATTGGTTGACTTTTATCCTACAAACTGTAAGTCATTTGCCTGTTTCTGTCTTTTAATGAGGCCATTGAAAGCAAAGTTTAAAAAATAATCTTTGTTATCCGGACAGTTGCTGCGAAAGTGTCTCGATGGAAATAAATAATTATAAATATAGCATTTCCTTTCATGTCCTTTAAGCCCTTACAAACATTGATGCCCAGTTTGATCGAAACCATGCGTCGATCATCAATTTTATAATTTAAACCTCTTAAACCATTTGTAATATTGATATTCAATTTTATTAATTCAATGATAAAATCCGTCTGTTAAGAATGAAATACTGATGAGAAAAAAATGTTTGTAGCTATTAATATTTATGAGCAACTAATCTTACTTTAGAGTTTATGTGATCTACTAATAAAACTAAAGTAAATAAAGTTAGTAGCGAATTTACTAACGACTTCACGGTATCTAATCGATTAACGATAACATAGAAAAATTTTGATTTTAATGTTTTTGTTTTCAAATGATGTTTTTATTTGCACCAATTAAATGTGAATTAGCAATAACATCTCTTGGAAAAACAAAAAAACAAAAATCGTCCCGCTTCACAATTTGAGCGCTACGTACAGCTAACATCTCTATTGGTTTATATCTTGAATATGTTATATCGTATATTGGGCGGTCCAATACATACAAACATTCTGTTAAAAAAAAATAATGGAGTTCATTATTCTTAAAACATGCTCAAAAGGATTGTCAAAATTCTTTTTGTCGCTAAATTGGCACGACTGCTCTCTATTATAAGCGCCATCTATGATGTAGTTTGCTTACGGTGCTCAATTTTGTCAGTTCATTGCAATTATGTTTTGCGATTTTTACAATAAATCGAAATAACGGACGAAATTTTGGAATTGCAAATGGAATTTTGTGGGATCACTGAAAATGTTGCAGACAAATTGAGCAAAACCGACGATATCAAAAAAAAAAAGCGCTCAAAATGTGGTTATGGAAGAAAATCGCGACTGAAAACGATCATATAAATTTAAGAGAGATTGCCCGCTAAACTTTCAAGAATCAATTCGAACCATTTTGCACGGTTGTTTAAGTATAAAACATGTTGGTTCGAGAGTTCTGTATTTGCTTCAAAAATTCGACCGTCTAAACGTCGCTGAAGACGTACTAAAACGAGTCAATTACGACATCAAATTCACAAAACGCATAACAAATATCGATGGGAACTGGGTGTATGAGCTTACCTTACCAGTCAATCAACAGTCTTTGAATTACCGTCTTCCAACTGAGTCGAAACCGAAAAAAAACACATCGAAGTCGATTAAAAGTCAAGGTAATGTTGGCAGTTTTCTTCGATTATCGCGGTGTTGTGCACTCGAAATTATTGCCAGAAAGCTAGACGGCAAATAAAGAATATTATCTGAAAGATATGCGACGTTTGTCGCATTTGTCGAAAAAGGTGAAAATTTCTGGAAAGATAGAAATCATGGATTTTGCGTCATGATAACACAAAGTCTTAAAAGGCTATCATTGCGAAGGAATTTCTAGCGATAAAATTAACAAATATTATCCAACAACCACCATATTCAACTTATGTGGTTCCTGTTGAATTTTTGCTCTTTTGGAAAACTACTACTGCTTCAAGTCAGCCGCTTTGTTGCTCATAGAGGACCTAGAAGGGAATTCAGTACGCGAATTGAAGTCTACTTTGAAAGCGATGCAATAAATTTGAATGGATAGTAAATATCCTGCGTTTCAGTTCAATTCTCAGTTATTTTTTTGTGACAGAATGTATGGGTGCCCATAATGTTCAAATTTGAAATGGTCTGTGAACTTTCGATGCCCAAGCATGCTCATCATTTCTCATCCAGCAATGCCATACTGTTTTTACATTTTTTAAGTGCTATTTGAAATTTCCTAAGATGAACTGCCCACTTGGCAGTAAGACTCTTTTTGCATTTTGGATACTTTTAATTCAGATAGATCCTTCTATGCTATATCGCATATCTCAAAAAAATCTGCAATTTATTCTTTTTCTTTTTCATTCATTTTCTTCATTAAATCTTTCTTTTGCAATTTACAACAAGTATTCAAATCTTAATCCTATCTTAAGCTGAAGTATCCTGCCATTGCCGGATCTTATATTTGGCCGAACTTTTTATCACTGGACCAAGTCTTGCGTGTCCTTTCTTTTTAGCCGTATATGACGGGGAAAATGCTAAAGGTTTTGAGCGAGTGGGTTTGAATGGGAGGACTACTTCGATATATATGACCTGCTTAATTTTCTTATTTCCTCGGAAATATAAGGAATGTTTAAATCCTTGTGTAAGTTATCATTCCTAATGTACCATGGGGTACCACAAATTTGGCGCAGTATTCTTGATTGTCTTCTCTGTAGCTTATTTATGTTAGAAGCCGATGCCGTTCCCCACAACAGGATGCCGTATGTCCACATTGGCTTCAATATGGTTTTGTAGATGGTGATTTTATTTTCCAAACTGAGAGTAGACTGGGAGCCAATAAGCCAGTGGAGTTGAGCCATTTTTAATTTCAATTGTATGATTTTTGAGTCAATGTGATTTTTCCAGGTGAGACGTCGGTCAAGGTGAATATCCAAATATTTCACATGGTTATGAACGGGTATGGTACTATCGTGAATAGTGAGGGCTGGGCAATTGTTCTGTCTTAGAGAGAATGTAACCTGTACACTCTTAGTGGCATTTACTTTCACTTCCACTTTTCGAGCCAAGATTCTAATGTATGTATATGAGACTGCAGTTGTCTAGAAGCCATTAGTGGGCAAGTGCTAGTGCTCCTGAATGCAGTGTCATCAGCGAAAGTTGAGGTTTGAATTAGGGAATGAACAGGCATGCCAGAAGTGAAGATGGTATATAGTATAGGGCCTAGTATACTGCCCTGCGGAACTCCTGCTGAAGTTTTTTTTTGAGTTGAAACAGAGTCCTTAGATTTAGCTACAAAAGATCGATCCTTTAGATAGCTCTTCAGCAGCTTATGGGTATTTGTCGGCAGAAAAGAGACTATTTTGTTAATAAGTCCTTCATGCCATACTTTAGATGATGTCTATGAAGAGAGCTGTGCAAAATTTGCGATCTCCGAATGTTTTTCTGATCTGGGTTACTATACGGAGTACTTGTTCTATCGTTCCATGACCCTTGCGAAACCCAAGCTGGTGCATGGGTATTACATGGTTTGCTTCAATATGGGGGTACAAAGTTTGGAGAAAAAAACTTTTTAAACAGTTTAGATAAAATAGAGAGTAAACTTATGGGTCGATTGGATGTAATTTGTGACAGTTTCTTTCCAGGATTTTGGATCATTATTATTTCAGACAGCTTCCACGATCGAGGAAAATATCCAATTCGAAGTATAGCATCAAATATAAATAAAACTAATTTGAGGATATTGTGGGGGAGTTCTGTCCAGGAGATTTATTCATTTTCAACGAGAGAACATTTTTCTTTAAGAGAGACAGACTTATTTTCATGGGATTTGTGACCATTGGGCTAATGATCGTTGGATTCACACGAGAGATTATATAGTCAGGAGTAAATGCTTCTTCCAGATGATCAGCAAATTCTTTCACTTTTTCATCACAACTCCTTGCCCATCCTCCATCTTCCATCCGTATTAGAGACTCCTGTGTTATATTACACTGTAGTTGCCTTGTGGCCTTATACAGGCTATAGTCAGTTTTTTTTTGTGGCTCCTAGACGAGAAGTGGCGGGCTTCGGAGATTTCTCTGTTTTCATCCAGAGTTGACCTTAGTTTTGACTTGCACTGGTCGAGACGAGCTTTAAGGTAGGAAGATCCGTGCTTTTGCCATCGTCTTCTCGCTTTCCTTTTCTCGTTCATTAGGGATTCAACATGACATGAGGAGTCATTTCAATCTACTCTGCATTTCATTTGAAATCTGTCTTAAGTGCTGTGTGTAACAAAAAAATTTACAAAAAATTGCAATTAGAGAATTTGAAGAAAAGTTTTGAACTAACGAAAGCTCGACTAAGACAAACAATTCATACAAATTTAATGTTTTAGTTTTCAATTTTTGTGTTTTTGAGTTTTTGAAAGTTTAAGTAAAGATTTTTTATGGAAAAACGAATAAAACCTTTCAGTCACTTGAACTGACACATATCTTCACCCATGAGGAGTACCTGTAGGGACGATGTAAATCCTTAAATTCCTATCAACAAATGCTGTAAATTGAAGCGCGTCAAAAGAAATAAAATAATGAATAATAATAAAAATAAACGCTTGGGGCTTATTGAATTACACTGCTTTTAGTGCTATTGAATAAAATAATCTAGGGAAATATGGGTTAATTCAGATAATTTGTATAGGAGTTACTAAAAAAAGCGTGGTTAAGTGTTGCTTAAGCTATGTGGTGGAATCAAAAGGGGTGTGGCTATGCTTCAAATTTTCATTCTGAGGACTTAGTACTCTGTACTCTACAGTAGTAAGCGCTCAATGTTGGTACACGTTTCAACGAATTTAGTTCAAGTAAAAAAAAAATATGAACCTAAAAATATGTTGCTTAAACCGATCATTTGCATTGAAGGTACCAGAAAAAGTGGTTTATCTTATTTATTTTGGTTTTTGTTTAATTCTAACAAGTATTTTAAACCAATAGACTGCAGTCTATGAATCAGGAGTTATGGGAGAAATAAAATTGACTTCGAAAAATCAATCAATTTATATGAAAGGTACTAGATACCTTTGCTCAATATAGCCCATTTACAATCAACGGCTGTGATCTGGCAAAATATTAGAAGAAGCCAAATTGTAAGAATTTTCGCAGAAATTTACGACAGTTATCATGTCTACCAGCCAGTCAGCCAGATAAACTGACATCGCTCTATTAACTTTAAAAATTGCGAGACGCATTTGGTCAAAAAGAAGTTGTTATGCGTGCTTTGAAAATACGTATACGAAAAGTTTGAATTTGGAAAAATGAAGTCATGGGCATGCTTAATAGAAAATTCTTGGCTAGCACGGCCTAATGAAGAAGTGGTTCTTGACACCGCGTAAACATAAAAGAATTTGCATGTCATGCGAAGAGCTAATAATAATACAATAAAGTCTTTTGTCGTTGCAGGGGTTTTCTCGATTGTTTACCTTCATCCCCCGAAGGAAATATTGAATTTAGAATGGTATAATTAACATTTATTCATAAGTAATTTAAGAAAAAAGAATAGAAATAATTTTAGTCCATAGAAGATCATATAAATGTAGCATATTCAAATAAAGGATGTCCCAACAAGAACACAAGATTTAAATTTTAAATAAAACACTGATATTTAAAAAAAATTCGTGAAACTTTATTATATGGCAAAGTAGACAGAATGAGGTTATGTATGGAACAACACATTGAGCAGATGGCCGCCGGGGCTTTGCTGGCACACACACGATCTTTCAATGAAATTTTCAATGGCCGTTTTGCATAAATGCTGCGGTATTTCATTAATGCAGCGTCCAATTTCCTCTTCTAAGACTTGAGTCGTCGTCGACTTATTCGCGTAAGCCATCGACTTCAAAAAACCTCAAAGAAAAAAGTCTAATGGTGTTAAATCGCACGAGCTAGGCGACCAATTCTGGTCTCCAAAACGCGAAATAACACGACCGGGAAATGACTGATTTAGCAATTGAATTGTTTCTCTAGCTGTATGACATGTGGCGCCGTCTTGTTGAAACCACATGCCCTCCACATTCATTTCTTCAATTTTAGGCACGAAAAAACTGCTTATCATTTCACGATACCGAACACCATTGACTGTTTGCGCTTGACATGCCTCATTTTCATAAAAAAAAAGGTCCAATGATTCCTCCAACCCAAAATCCACACCACACAGTGAAACGTTGACGATGCATTTGCTTCTCGTGAATCACTCGAGGATTTTCCTCACCCTAAATGCGACAATTCTGCCTATTGACGAAGCCATCAAGATGGAAATGGGCCTCGTCACTGAAGATGATTTTATCGGCAAAATCAGCATTTTTATGTTGTTTCTCCAATACCCAATTAACGAACTCCCTTCACTGTCCATGGTCAGCTGGCTTCAGTTCCTGAGTCAATTTAACTTCGTATGCATGAAAATGCAAATCTTTCGTCAAAATTCTCTGCATAGTGGAATTGGAGGCACCAATTTGCTGAACTCGGTATCGGATTGAGGTGGATGGAGTTTGAGCGACATCATCACTTACAGCTGCGACATTTTCGGTCGACCGACTTGGTCGAAGGGGCGTGTTTGTCTTTACATCACTAACAGACCCAGTTTTGGCAAATTTATCCATTAATCTCTTTACAGTTGACTCTTTTGAAGCATTATTGTGACCCCAAATTGATCGCAATTTGCGAACTGTAGCCGTAAAACTTTCACCATTTTGGTAAAACAATTTCACAATGAGAATGCGTTGTTCATTCGTGTAGCGCTCCATTTTTACTAACCTCGTACCTTCTACTAGCAAACAATAACAATTGTTCAGATGTCAAACAATGACACTTCGAATCGCGCTAAATTTAAATCGTGCGTTCTTGTTGTTAGACTTTATGTGAGTCTAAGTTTTCAAAGTACACATACATGCGTAGTTAAAGTAAGTATAATTATGTAAAGTAAGTATAAATACAAAATAATAATTTTAGCATATAACTTTTGAATATTTAGAAGTTCTATGGAAAGCAGGTGCCTGATGGTTATGAAGCGTGGATGTAACTGGCGATGAAACCAATATTGTTGACCCTGACGGTATTGATGACTTAAAGTTTTGATGATGGTTGTGAGGTTGACGCCGACGTGTGACTTAATGGTGGTGGAAGGATAGTTGTGAACTTCTCCCATGGGAAATGTTTGGAAAGCCTTATACGATTTTGCACTTGCATAAAACTCATTTTGGTGATTTGAGTGTTGTACACCAAACCGCACAGAATGTTTAAAAAAAAACAACAATATATAGTTTATTTTAATTTTGTTAACACTTTTTACTTTGATAATGTTATAATTGTTTTTCAGACAACAAAAGACAACAACGAGTCGAGTGAACGAACACAAAAACTTAAAAACATTTGTTTATATTTAGAAAAAATTAAGAGTAGTATGTTGTAGTACGGTAGATTGCTTGTAGATGGCATTTTCAAATTGTTGCAATTTTCTTTAGCTTCTTTGCCGCTGTTCGAAAATTTTTAATTGTTCTTTTCCCCAATAATAATTTCGTCACGTTTGTGTACTCGTATGTATGTTATTGTTTCTGTGTTTTGAATGGTTGTTGATTGGTAGTTTGTATAATATTCAATTAATTTTGTTCGTAAGTTTATTTCAAAACTAATTTCACACTTATTCCTTCTAACCTCTCTTGAACAAATGAATTGTCACTTGGTAATACAATGCCATGTGACAGACAGCTGCTTACTAACTTGTGATCGATATCACTTAGCATCCCGCTATCCTCTTATTTTCTTTCAATATTGGAATGAAATATCCAATGGCGCGATAATCACGTGGCGGGATAATCACGCCACGTAACGAAGTGGGAGAAAATAAATGAGAATAGTTAAAAAGCTTTCTTGTGGTTGCCATATTACTTGAACCAGATAAGAGTGCTAAGAAAATACGTGATAGAGTTATGTTCATATTTTGTGCCCACAGCAAAAGCTTTGAATGCTACATATTTTTACCGAACCAAATTATATACATATATATATAAAAGGAACTGGCGGTATTCACTTGGAGCCACTATAAGGTCGACGCATAAGAATCTGAAAATTAAGGTCCCGCAGCTTTTGGAGAGACACCATTTATATGTGTAGCCTGGCGGTGTCCTGACTCAACTCAATCCTCTCCTTTTAATCAAAGCTGTCCGCTTCTGGACGATTGCTTCCTCCAGATGGTCCAATTGCTGACAGTGCAGTTGCGAATTTAGGGTTTAGCCATAGGGAGCAACTCATGACAGATAATTTCCTGTCAATCCCGACTTGGCTACTGTCTGCGCTGCCCCACCACAATTAGACCACGACCGTTTTCAATTGACTTTGTCGTGAATGACCCACTTTTAATCACCAATCACTATCCGCCTCAGAAATAGGCTGATTTTGTTTGGGATTCTGCAGCGATGAGTTTTTTTTTTTTTTTTTTGCGATAACTCATGTGGCATCCACATATGAAAATTCTTTTTATATCCTGGCAATTTCAACTGGTTTTAAACGGTTTCCACTGGGCAATCAAGAAAGAGAGCTTGCATGATGTTCGGACTTGACAATTTCTATTTTTATCGGTTCGGATTGATTGGTTTCATCTTAGACATCAAAATTGCCGGAAAGGAATGTACAAAATCAAAATTGCGCGCGGTTGATTGTTACAGTATCAAGATCATAAGCATTATCTACGATTTAAGCTGCCCGGCTTGCGTTTTCGCCTTTATCGAAGAAAAACTGCAAAATATGGCGCATTTTCTCTTTGCTGATATCCACTGAGTCAATCAATCACAAAACTGTTTATCGAGTTTTTTGAGCACGAAATCTGATCTTTTTAACGACATACTTGTATGTCATTAACCGATCTAACCGAGCCTTGGTAAGTATACTTACTTACTTTCTCTTGCCAACTATAGCGTTAATAACGGGGAAATTTATTCATCGTGGTGATGCGTTATTTCGATTTGCGCGAAAAAATTGTGGCTTATCGACATCCCTGTTTGAGAAATTACAGTAGATTATAATGATTTGATTCCATTTTATTAATCAGCATAGAGGTCATAATCGTTCATGTTAGAAAAGCGATATCGCTTAACTATGAGTACTCAACAGGATTGGTAACTAATCCTTGACTATTTTTGATAAAAATTCAGCATACGGAGATTTGTTAATCGGTCTCATTATATTTATTTATTTCCATGCCCTAAGAAAGGCCGTCAGTGTAAAAATTTGCTGAAATTAAAAGCTTTATTTTTTTTTAATGATACGTGGATTTACCACAACAAATTTGCCTTTCTCAAAATAACAACATGTGAAATTACATAGATTAGATCAATATGCGATCTTAATTCTGTTGTTTGTCATAATTTCACAGCATAAAGCAATTGATTCATATTTAACTGCTATTAATTTAGTATTGTCATTTGAATTTGGAAATCATAAGCTGACAGAACCAAAACATGGCTTTTGTCAAAAGATCAATTCAAATTTGTGCTATAGTTTTGATGTTTTATCAAATTGAAGCTAAGGTACTATAATTCTATTAAACTACTTTTTATTGTGCATTCAAATCCCGAATTTTATGAGTAATCAAATATTGGTTTCTCTATTTTCAGCGCAATTTTACGATAGAAATGATGGACTTTCAGACGAAAATCATCGATGAGACATTAGTAAACTTCTTGCATTCCAATGTGTCTAAACGTAAAGTTTTAAATGTTGAATTCATGCTGCGTAAAAACGTCAGTGATTACAATTTAAAAATCAATTGTGGTATTATCAAAAAGGACAATAAGGTTGCCAGTTTGGCAAAATTTGACTTGAACGGTTGTACCAGCTTCCATACTGTGCACCAAATTCATTTTTTGCGGGTGGTTTTTCGGGAAATTATTCGTACCAGCAATATCGCTCAATGTCCATTACTGGCGGTAAGAGGCATTTTCGGTGTTAAACAGTTTGGATAAATATGAACAGTAACGAAATAGATTTATTTTTCAATTTTAGGGAAAATTGTATACCATCAGGAATTATACACTAAGGGATGACGACTATCCGCCATTCTCGCCACTCATGACATTGCAGATCGTTGTAGAGATAATCGTGGAAAACAAACCATCAACAACGGTCATTCTTAAAGGGCGTATACGAAAGTTATGAATTAACGTTGGGTTGAACTAAATGGCATACCAAATTAAAGATATCAATGTTGTAATATGTTGGTTAAAATGTCAACAAAAATATAAAATGTGCGTTAATTTTCCCAATAAATGGCTTTAGTATTCTGTATTTCCATTCGATTTATGTATGTTTTACCTCTTAAACTTTAGGAGTTATTCGAGTTTTACAGAAAATTTTGTGTTTTTTTACAAACATTGGTTCACTTTTTGCCCATGGTGGAAACAAATTTCTCCCAATTTTTTGACGCTTTCTTTTTTGCTGTATTAATAACAAAATTATAAGTAAAAAAATTGAAAATGAAGCACTTAGTCAGAATTTATAGGTAATTAAAATTGAAAATTAAAAAAAGTACCTTCATTCTTTTACAGTTATAAAAAAATCTTCATAACCGATATTGTAAACTGATGTGAAGGTTCTTACATGGGTCTCGCTGTGAAAGCCTTACCCATGGTGTGCCACCACACAGGTACTGTTTTCCAACATTTACTTTTCTTTCTTGGCTATGTGTTCTTTTTTTCTTCTAGCGACAGCAAGCGCCCCTTTGGGGTACTCAAACTAATACCGAAGGATTAGCCAAAGTACCAGAGATTGGAAGTAGGTCCCTTGGAAAAGCTTCCTCAGGTCCCACTCCCTTACTCGGCCAAAGTACCTTTGTAGTCACTTGGTATGAAATTAGCTACTTCCCGGGTAGGAGTTGAGGTATCTAGGATGACTTCGGATAGATATGAACAGTGTTTTCCAAGCTAATGCCTTCCTTTACCAACGCAACCTGAAGCAACGCAAAAGCACTGAAAACACTTGTTCGGCCAACCACAACCAGCACGATGCTCCCACTAGGGGTCCAACACCATTGACCAGGAAGGAACAATGTTCCTTGGGCCCCTGGTCACACGTGCTACCAGAAGAGAAGAACCCTCTGGTCTGGGTTTCGCAGACAAGCTACTCCAGTCTTGCTTTATCATACCTCGTATGGAACTGGTAATCCATAATCTACGGCATAGATTTTTAATGTCCGAGGAGAGAATATCAACACAGCAAAGCACACCATGCTCCTATCATAGTTCATTAACCAGATCTCTCTGGTCATACAACAATATTTATGGAAAAGATAAATCTTCTGATACCTCCCGACGGCTTCTCTATGTCCGCACCTGTTGCCAGGATGTGTCTTGTTTAACTATGACTCTCCCCTTTACTTGGTTTTCGAAAAACGAGTTCCAAGATCAGTTTGATATCATATTATAGGTGAATCCCAAGACATAATCCACCTTTTCCTAGGGCGCCTGGCACAAGGTCACACTACTTTGTTTTTGTACGCAAGCATCATCCTTATCCTGCTTAATTACAGGATCAGGTAGAGAGGCCTACGTTTTAGGGGTAAGCGGTACAAAGCATCCTAGGAAACACCCGCCTACCCATACCGATATTGTAAAGCAAAAAAACCAGAGCTTACCGAACAGGACTTATTTTTAATAGAAATATCAATTTTCAGCCAAAGATTCCCAAAAACCGCCATCGGCATTAGGAGAAGAAAACTTGGTTTTTATGACCTGATGCGTTGTGAACACTTCTGCAAAAGGGAATTTGTCCTCCGCCTCTTAATAGAGCAAAAAAAGGAAAAAAACTAAGAATTTTCCAAACGTTTTTTGGGAATTATGGTATTTCTATTAACAAATCTCTACTTTTTCTTTCAGTTTAATACTCACAACTTAAATTTAGCTAAAAATGAAAAATTTCATTAAAAAATTTTTATATTTACAATGTTTATTGGATTTTTTTCATCATTACTTTCTTACGAAAACTCAGTTGAGACCATTTCTTCCACTTTCTTTTCAAAAAGTCTTTTATGAATTTCACAATTCTTAAAAATGTTACACATTTCTGAAAAGCAACTACAATCTCCAATATACAACAAAGTATGTCTACCTTATATTATCCACGTATAAAATTGTTGAACACAAATTACGAGCAAGTTAAACCCACTGGATTGGCGTATTCGTCTGGAATTTTGCCAAAAAAAAATGATTGAAATGGCCGAAGAAGACAACAACTTGATAAACTGCTTGTTTAGGTTTGATGAGGCCCATTTTGATTTAAATGACAGCGTTAACAAGCAAAATTGCCGTATATGGAGTGAATCTAATCCAGAAATATTCCATGAGACGGAACTGCACCCAGAACGAGTTACTGTGTGGTGCGCCGTTTTATCAAGATGCATTGTTCTTGATTCTTCAAATTACTCCTTCTTTATGTTACATTTCTACCGTATCAAATGATAAATAACTTTGGAGCTTCGGGCAAGGATCCTGCTATGTCAGAATTTCAGTGAATATTTTCCAACAAATTAATTCTAAAAAACACTACATTACGTTGATCACATATTCTCTTAACCTCATCGCATCAAATTTTTCTTGTGGGGTCATTTCAAAGAAGATATTTTAGAAAACCAAACTAACAATAATGGGACCAATTCCCTCTGTAACCGGCTTAAGTTTTAGGAGGCTTTAATGGAAATGTATTATTATAAATATATTATATTATATAATATTAAATTATTATTATATAAAAATTTCAGTAAGGTGAACTGACTTACCTTCACCCAAAGTCCTTTCCATTGCTGCAAGAACCCCAAGTACAGGATGACGCACTAATCGTGCTACAAACACAAAACGGGGGCGTTATTAAAAGATGTAGAAGGATTTTTTTTTAAACTGAACTGCGTCAAGACGTATCCGTTTCAACGGCATTTGGTTCCGACCGGTTATGGCGAAGCTCCAACGAAAATTCCCAAACAAATTAATAGCCAGAAACTATACTTTCCTCTGGCACCCAACGTCACCTGCCCTGACTGCAGCGGACTTTTTTTTATAGGGTAATGGCAAGCAAGAGGTGCACAAAATGAAACCAAAAAATTTGGCTGAATTGAAACAGTCCATTAAAACAGTAATTAAGGCAATCCCGACTTCGATCCTTGAGGCCGCAATGAATAATTTTCTGATCAGGTATCGCATATGCGTGAATGAGCATGGAGGTCATTTGTGGTCTATCATCTTCGAAACCAATTAGTTAAATAAAATAAAATTGAATTTTCTATACAATAAAAAAATAAATAAATGAAATACATTGATTAAGGAAAGTTATTGGAATTTCTTATTGTAGCAAAATTATTGCGCAACCCTGTATTAAATGCTAGTGCTAAGTGCATGATGCGTGCTGAATTATACTGAATATAGTTCAGTTGAATGCAGGATTTGAATCTAAATTTTTATAGATGAATACACAATTAATTACGGGAGTTATGGGAGGTCTCAGAAGCAACGGGGTTAGTCAATCGATTTTTTCAAATTCTGTCAATGTAATGTAAAGGGAACAAAAATTAAGTTACTCTAGTCTGCGTACGTGCAGCTGTAGGGGAAAAGGTGAATTTCTCAAAATTCGGTCAACTTGTATAAGAGGCACACAAGGGATGGGTCGATATAGCTCATTTACAATGATTGGCTACAATCTGGCAAAATATTAAATTGGGCAAAGTTGTGGCAAGTTTGTGGAAGATTTACAACCGCTGCCAGCTAGCCAAACAGACGGGCATCACTCAATCGACTTAAAAAGTCATGCAAAGGTTTTGGTCAAAAGAAACTTCCGGAAGCTTCCTTCTGATGGTATAAAAATCTATATGCATAAAATTGTTGCGTTACTGACTAACTGATCATCGCTCAGGCCAAATGAATACAATTAAAATCAAGTAGGTCCGCGCAAGAGACAAATTTGGTGTCCGTATTTCGCTTTCAGAGCAAACACGTGTTTTTAGGGATAAAAACAGGGATTGAGGGAAAAGCAAGTATGAAGAAATATGGTGCTATCCGCCAGTTCAAACGGCTAAATCTATAATCATGACAATTGGTGTCCGAATACCTACATGAACAAACATGCGGTAAGAAAGGGGTTTACTGGTACCACCATCAAGCGGGCGGGCGATAAGAAGTTTAAGGTAAAAACGGGATAAATAAGGATCAAATCCGGTGCAATCACCCAGCCCAAACAGCCAGAGCTAGACTCAGGGACTGAAATGGTACTTCGCATAGGCTCGAGGGAAAAATGTGATTTCGCAACATACGTACTTTCAGAACGTAACACAGAGATAAAAGTATACGAAAATGGTACCGTTCTCCAGTAGGAAATGGTTGGAGATATATTGACAAAATTTGGAGTGTTCATTCCCCTTACAGCACAGACCGACTTGATTGTGAATAATCATTAAATTTCTGTATAAAATCATTAAATTACATTTGTTACTATACAATACTCCTCTTTTACAGTGTAGTCGAGTGCAAAAAAAAAATTCTTTGAAAACCCATCAGTGCATTACTCCATGTCGAACTAGCGCAATGTTTGGAAATATTTACAAAATCGTTTTCTCAGATATATGTAAGTAAAGAAGAGAGGTAGAAAGGGTAGAGACGGAAACCATGAAATTAGAAGAATGGATCATATAACGGAACATTACTAAACAAATATAAATTTTCGAATTCGAACAGAAAATAAATAGGACAAAGGCCGAAGGCTGCAGATGAATGGGTTAAAGTTAATGTGCACACGCCTCTTACTGCCTGTACACACATTTATAATAGATGTTATTAAAATCATATTTTCAGGGAAACCCTACCGTCATCTAGACTAAAAAGCTGTGCCAATATATTAAGCCATATCGGATAGCAGAATTTTAACCAGCTGCCAAGACGAACACCGTTATGGTCGACCAATTGAGTTGTCCACTAAAGATACGGTTAGGAAAACCTACAAGATGGTAGATGATGATCGCCGGCTGAAAGTTTGTAAACTAGCTGAAATGATAGGCATTTCAAACAGTGCTGTAATCGTACATCGCATATTGACCGAAGATTTGAAGATGAGAAAACTGTGCTCGAGATGGGTGCCGCCTTTGCTTTCGATAGAGTAAAAACAACTTCCTGAAGATGTTTCAGTAGAGTGTCTACCAATGTTTAATTTAACCATTGTTGATACATGGATCTACTACTTTGCACCTGAGTCAAAGGAACAGTCGCATAAGTGGACTGAAATGGGAGAATCATGTCCAAAGAAGGCGACGGCAAAGATGGTTCCATCTGCAAACAATATAAGACGCATATTTTTTGGATGCAATGGGATTATTTATATTGATTATTATGACTACCAGAAAGGAAAAACAATCAACGGCAATTATTATGCAAATTTTTTACAGCGTTTAGGCGAAATTATGGAAAAAGGCTGCTTTTGGTAAAAAATAAAGTGTTGTTCCATCAGAACAATGCTCCAGTCCGTTCGTTCGCTATTGCGATTGCCAAAGTTAATGAATTAAAGCTCGAATTGCTTCATCACGCACCTTATTCGATCTTGAACTATTTTTAGATTTAGGACTATTACTAAGTTGAAAAAAATGGCTCAGTGGTAAAAGATTTGCCAACAATAAGGAGATGGAGTCTGTCGTTGCTGGCTATTTTAAGGAGTTTGACAGTATAAACAGGGTATAGAAGCTATTGAATGTCGCTGAAAAAAGTGTATTAAGGTAAAAGGAGATTATATTAAAAAAAAAAAAAAATTGGGAACATTTTTGTGTTTTCTTTGTTAGGCCGGCTAGTTTTGTGACAGCCCTAATAGCGTCTTATTGCAACATAAATTGGCGTGGCTAAAACACTCTTTTATTTACCATTACGTATTGACTTAGCTGTGTTTTTAATGTGATGCCCACTGTATGTATATATGTATATCAAAAGCTATATGTTAAAGTACATGAATTAGGATGGTAACTTTCGGTATCTACCAAGTTGTCCAAATGTTTGATTTAATTACGGATAAAATGTGACAAAGTTTAAAGGAGTTGAAAAAATTAATTTTTTAGAAGTGGCTTCTTTTCAGAGAAAATTCCTACTTCTTTGCATTTTTCAATAACTACTGGTATTCTACATTACCCAATTAAGTAATGACAAAATTCTTCAACAATTCAAGATGGATTGGAGATTGGAACAATTGGAGCTGGATTGAACTTATATATGCGCAAATTTTTTCTTACTTTACCGATTTCGCCCATTTGTGACACATATGAGCCATGATTGTCATGCACGCCATCGGATAGGAGAACAGAAAAATAGTGTAATCGATAAAAATAACTAATTAGAATGAAAAAATTGATTGAATTTCGAAATATCCTCCGCTTCCATTCTGAGACTGTACTTTAGCAAACGCTCAAAGTATTTCAAATTTAAAAAAGTTTATTGCAATCGATTAGACGGCATGAAGCCAAAAATATGTGGGTTTAATTTTGTCAAACGTTGGTTACAATAGATTCCGTCTTCATATGAATGTGATAAAAATTCTGAGTTGACGTGGAAAGTGGAAAATGAGTAAATATTAATTGGAAATAATTTTTGCTTTCTAATCATAGAAACGTTTATTGTTTCAGCCATGACAGAGTACCTTAATTTATACAAATGATATTATAAATTCAGAGCATTTTAGTGGTAAAGATAAAGGAGATTGTATTGCTTAAATGCAGTCATCTCTACATATTACCTCTCCCGGATTAAGAGAGTGAGGGTGGCAGAACTTTTGCAATCCTACCTATAGTTACTTGGAACTTTATAAATGATTTCGGACATTAAGCTAAAACTTTATTTATATATTCCACTTTTTAGACGGTTTCATGAATTTTTTTTTCGCTAAATATTATATATGTATATATATATGTATGTATAGGTACATTATTTAGAGGAACAAAAATTGCAAAAAAATTTTACTACTTGATGCCTTATTTATTGGAAACCACATTTTTTTATAACAAAACTATAAGTAAAGTTTGTTTACACTGTAACACCATATTGATGCGATACGAATACCGGCATTCGCGGCAATGTGTACAAAGCTTAACAAGGAAACCAGAGGATTATCAAAACCACTGAATTAACTTAGAGCTGCCTAACATTCACGACTTCTACTACAATTTCAGTACAATAAAAACTGACGATAGGAGTCGTTGAAAGAACTGACTGCAGTCATTGCAGTCGCTCTGATGTGTTTTCCCCTCTATTAATTTTGTATCAACCTGTCACAATTTACCGCAATAGTCGTCATTCACAATACGTATTTTTGTGGACCTCTTCATGCCTCATACAATCACTAACATCCAATTTACAATAGGTAGATTTCCCCACAGCCACACTCACTAATTTTTCGGAATATGTAAGGAATTCTAACATATTCATAAACCATTCACAACCATTTCTCCTTATTTTACTGAATTTAAATTTAATGCGCGTAAAATGAGTATGAGAAACTCTATCATATCTCATCTATGCGATGCAACGGAATTTGTGTCTGTTTGCTTTCGCTGAATAGAGTGTTTGATGGAAAGAAAAGCAAGAGCTTAAATCTTCAGATGGGTATTATATTGTTTTTACGAGGTAAACATTCCAAGAGACATCGTTTGCCGTGAAAAAAATTTAACGGCATTGCCATCTTTTTTATGAACTGAAAATATTACGTCATTATATGTATATTCGATAATATATATGTAGAGAAATGTAGAAATGTTAAGTTGCGCCTTTCTTTTTCACTTTTTCATTTTCAAGTTGATAAATGTATTATGTATGTATATTGCGGTGTAAAAATGTAAATTATTCCGATTTCAGTGTTAGAAATAAAGAGAAAAGAGGTTAGCGTTACCACCTACGTAAATTTTCCTCCCAAAAGAACATAGTAGTGTCTGATGGAAAAAAGTATCCTCAAATTCCACAACCATTTTTTACTTATTTTATTTCATTTTCGCAAAGAAAAATTAATTCAGCAGCAACATCATCTTTTTTTTCTTGTTGGTTTCCAACACTGAAATTGGATTAGCCTATATTTTTGGATTAAAATATGTTCATTAATACATTTGTTAATTTGTGAAATGAATTAGTAGAATAGAATAGTAGCAAGACGCAATTTTACAATTCTGCAAATATATTATCAAATGTATTATAACATAAAATCATATCCCGCCTAACGATAATTTTCTTATATTTTTCTGCATTCCTTGCTGCCGTCTATATTTATTTGTTGTAATCCTAAATTTTGGGTGGCGCTTTTCCCACCCACCACTATTTCTTCAAAAGGTCTTTACTTTTTCACTGCCATAGCCGAGTTACAGTGAGCCTGCGCAAGCGGTAGCACAACCATGATTGACAGTCAGGAAGGTTATAGGGCACTGCTACACGTTCAATACATATTGAACGCGATCCAATATCGCGATATTTATTGAACGTGTAGCATGCGGTATTGATGGATCGCGATCCATATCGCAGAATGGCCTAAATTATGGAATCCAGATCGCGGATCGTGGATCGCGTGATAAATATTGAACGTGTAGCATTTTCATGATATCACAATATATATTGAACGTGTAGCAGTGCCTTTACTCTGCTATGAGCTGCTCCCCTACAACCAAACTCTTAATTCGAACAAACAATCGCTCGGATACGACCAGGTTTGATCATTAGAAGAAGAATACTGTTCAGTCAGGGCAATATCGCTCTACACACATCGGCCAGCTTTGGTCAATAGGAGAAGGAGAAGGAGAGGCAACCCCAAGCCACTCACATCGATAGCGACTCACTAGAAGCTCCGGGAATCTGATTGGGAGGTTCTTATGCATCCTCCTTATAGTCTGAACATGCCAGCTAGTGATTACTACCTGCCCACGTCTAAAGCGAATGATTTCGCCGGTGAAAAATTTGCCCCAAGAGAAGCTTGTGTAAGTCGACTGTCCCTGGTGTTGGTTAATTGGGACATGGGTTTCTCTGAAAGAAGCATAATGGAATTATCTTCAAAATGTCAACAAGTTATCGAACAAAACGGTGCATATTTCACATAAATCGAATCATTATAACTACGCTAAATAAAGCTTCCAAAGTCGTGCAAAATTAATAGATTTCTTTTTACTATACATTATATATTGTCGTGCTATTGCGAAGATAATTTCATCAGGTTTGTTAAAAGTGAGCGGTCAAATGGAACTAATGTGCAAATTTTAAAAATAGCAAAGGTTAATGGACCCAATTAATTAGGGACTTTTTTTTAACAAATGAAAACAACAAAGAATTGAATGGCAATTACTATTTCTTTGCATTTAAATAACAACATTTTGGAAAGAAAAATAAATTGGTCCATTATTTTAAAGTGAAACGGAATTTAGCGGCAGCATTGATAGTTCAAAGTTATCGTTATATTTTTTTTGTGATTTCCACACTATTCGTCTCACTTTGTCAAATAAAATCTAAGGTCATGTGAAAAATGAGAGTAAAATATCCGCAGAAATCTCATTTTTCTATAATGTATTTAAATTATTTTAGCGTCTTACATTTGAATTCCTTGACGTCTATCCACAGTATTACGGGACGAAATAAGCTCAACTGTGCTTTTACTTTATATAAAAATGCTTCTGAACGGACGGGCCAGACAAGTCATCGCCGAATTCAGTTGTTCAAAATGGATGTGGGCTTTTGTTAATATCATAAATTGACCAAACGCAATAAATTTTTTGTCGTCATGATAAAATAAATAATTCTAACCTCTTATCTCCCCAATAAATGTTTTGTAAAAGCGGTGAAGTTATTTAAAAATTATTTTGGGGGAAGATGGCTAGGATGAATATGAGCAATATGGTTTTAGAAACTACACGCTGTGCAGCACCGATTATCCAGAATCCTCTATAGAACTAAATTGGGCACTGACAATGGATATTTACTTTGACAGAACTCCTGGTTTGCAGTTGACAAGTTAAACGTCAGTGTCACTTGTTATCGATAGTTGTATGATTTAAAGGTCATTTGCATTGAGGGTACTAGAAAAAAGTGGATTATCTGAATTTTTGTATTCTTTTTTTCTTAATTCTAACAAGCATTTTAAACCAATAGACTAAACAAAAATGTTTGCAACTGGAGTCTATGAATCAGGAGTTATAGAATAAAACAATTTGTTTCGAAAAATAGTTAAATTCATATGGGATGTACTAGAGGCGATGACATACCACATTTGCAATCAATGGGTGTGATCTGGCAAAATATTAGAAAATGCCAAATTCAAAGAAGTTTCGTAGAAATTTGCAGTTGCCATGTTTACCAAGCAGTCTGTTATACAAACGAACATCGCTCTATCGACTTTAAAAGTTGTAAAAGAAATCCATTATTGTTGCGTGATATTGAAAGATATATTTAGCAAACTTGCAATGTATTGATTTACGTCAAATATGCACCGTTTTGTTCGATAATTTGCTTCCATTTTGACGGTAATTCCGTTATGCCTGTCTCATAGAGACCCTCATTCTTATTGGCAAAAAATTGGACAATCGATTTTCGCAAATTTCTCTTATGACGAATTTCTCGCCAGCAATTTTATTCGCCATAGAAAGGGACTGGCGGTATTCATTTAGAGCCAAGTCGTACTTTAAGGTCGATGCACAAAAATCTTAGAATTAAGCTCCTGCAGCTTTTGACAAAACACTATTTGTATGTGTAGCCTGGCGGTGTCCCCTGATACAACTCAATCCTCTCGTTTGATCAAAGCTATCCGCTTCTGGACGATTGTTTCCTCCGATAGTGCAATTGTCGACAGTACAGTTGCGAATTTAGAGTTAAGCCGTAGGGGAGTAACTCTTGATAGATAATTTCCACCAAACATAGAGCAAAACTTTCCTTCCCGGCTTGGCTACCATTTGTGCCGCCTCATCACAATCCAACCACTACCGTTTCTGATTGAATTTTTCATGTATGACCACCAATCACTGACCACTTTAGAAATATGTTAATTTTGCTCGGGCTTCTGCAGCGATCCGCAGAAGGAAATTTGGTCTATGAGATTTTGTTATGTTAAATCGTGTGGCATCCACATATGACTTTTCTTTTTATATCCCATATATGCTGAGTCAAGCAATCACAAAACTCTTTGATAAGTTTAAAAGGATCAGATTTCGTGATCAAAAAACTTATCAAACAGTTTTGTGATTGCTTGACTTAGCACTAACCGATCAAGCCGAGCCATTTATTGGAAAAAATATGGATTTTTTTACTGTACTTACATATTTTCTCATAAAAACTGTGGCGTTAATAACAGGGAAATTCACTCATCATGATGATAATGCTTTACGCGAAAAAGTCGTGGCTTATGGGCATCACTGTTTGACAGATTGCAGTAGATTATAATAAATTGAACCCATGTTATTAACCAGCATGAGGGACATAGTCGTCAATGTTAGAAAAACAATGGCAATCTATTGCTTTATTTTGAATGCTAAACTGCTTTTGTAACAAATCCTTGACTAATTTTCGATAACAATTCGTTATCGTGGACTTTATTAATCTGTCGCATTATATATATTTTTATTTGTACGCATTAAGAAAGTCAGTGCAAAAATTTACTGAAATTAAAAACTTTTTGTTCTGTAATGGTACATTATCGATTAGATCAATACGCAGTCTTAATTTCGTTGTTTGTCACCATTTTGCAGTATAAAGCAATTAATTCGCATTTAACTGCTCTTAATTTAGTATTGTCATTTGAATTTGGAAATCATAAGCTGACAGAA
>JAHXMU010000287.1:570895-603177 GCA_019455685.1 Philornis downsi | reverse complement strand
ATGGATTTCAAAAAGTTCGAAGATATAACACTTATATTTAGACGCAATAGTTCAACAGTAAAGTTACGCTAAAATAATACGAATTGAAAATTATTTTAGGCATATTTAAATGACTAGTAGACTAATTGTATGTGCAAAATAAAGCCGAAATCAGTGCACTAATACGAGACATAGTGTGTAAAAGATGCGTATCGCTTGTACTAATGAATGGAAACTTTACAGAACAAAAGTTATTCGTTTACGAATACGATTGGTGATGAAAAAGAGAGCGAGCAAAACTTACTTGAAAGTATTATCAAATCGAATCAATTTTTAAAGCCAATTCTTTTGATACGAGAACTACTATGTTACGTTCGACACAGCTACCACCCAAAGGGCTGATGTTTGGAAAATTATAATAATAGAAATAAAGCCAAAAAATTGTTAGAAAATTAAGGTAGCAAGAGGTAATAGGGCACTACGCTGAAAGCAATCAGATATAGGTTACTTGTTATTATCTATTTAACTACAGCTCTTAATTTTGGTGGTCAAAAATAAGCTTTACAATAGAAGCCGGTTATAGAATTGAAAACCTGCAAGCGTACTGAATGAATGTGATGTATTTTTGTTTTATGAAATAATTTGAAAAATGTGTACAAAACGACGGACTAAAAATTTTGTGGACGTACCTGGGCTGTTGCTAAGTACAGCATGGCAAAAACTATTATAAAGGTGGCAACCTGCTTTCCAAATAATTCTTTCATATTGAAGGCTCCTTTAAATACTGAGCGATGCGCAGTTCTATTGTTGTTTCAAACGAATGACTCCCGACTATGAAATAGTTTTATGTACTTGTTTTAAATACGTATTATTTTATTCTTAAATTAAGTTGTCATTCATATTATACAGCTATTAAAATCTTATTAGATAGGTTATATTTGACATTTTGTTAATTAACATCATTATTAGATATTATAAGCAATTTTCTGCAATTTGATTCCGAAATACCAAACATTTATATATTACTCAATATGATAGGACGATGGTAAAGCAATTCGTTCATTCCTAAAGCTTGTCAAAATACTGTCTTAATATTTATTAAAAGCTTTACAATATTAATGCAAGTCCGCAAATGCTATTATATGATATTTGTTTGCGCATTTTGTGTGAAATTAGTACGGAAAAGCGATGAAAAGTTTCGATTGCCGAATGGGAAACAGAAACAGTAAAAGCAGTCATAGCAGCTGACATTTAGCACACTAAAAAATATACGATATAATGACCAAAACTAAAGAATTTTTGGATTTCTTTTGGTACTACATTTGCAAAATACTTGACAAAAATGGTTGTTGTTACACCTTTACTCGAAGGGATGTAGTATGTATGTATACCTTCCATCCCAAAAGAAAGAAAAATTTGAAAGAAAAGAAAAAGATCGGCAGATTAATCAGACCCCTCCAGGTACTAAGCAAACAAATGAGTGATTAAACCCATTCATTCCAATTTGGCACACATCATGCATTTCATAAACATCATTTTCCAAATGAAAATATGCCGCATTGTCCCGGCTCATTCCGGTGCATCTCATATATAGATGGCCGATTTAACATATATATCTTTAGCTTCATATATTTCAAGCAGTTGTGTGGAATTCACACAAATCTGCTATATGTTATAGGTCTCATAAACTTGAAAATGGAAATGGACCCTTTTGGTCCTCCAATACAAACTACCGATTTAAATATATTCTTAGCTTTACCGGGCCTTTTCTGCTGCCTCTCATACAAATTGGCCGAATTTCCAAAATTAAATTTTTCCTCGTAGTTGTTAATTAATGGAATATACAATAATCCAAATTTCTGTCCTTTGAATTAATTTCCTATGCTTGGTAAAACTCGAGAAAGACCATCCATGTACCTTCCACCTGAAAGACCAGTTTAGCCCATACATTCTTACCTCCACGTCTTTCAAAAACATGTTGTCTGCTAAAATTTGGAAATAGCGTGCGGACATACATAGCACACATATTCCCAGGTTCATATTTGTCTTTAATTGCACTAAACTTTGAATTGGTAGTGCAATTTAAAATAGAAAGCATAGCGTAAACTTTAGTAGACCACCCAAATTCCATCGGGTCTAAACTTATATACCCATCATCATTGGGTATGCATCAACATTGCAGTCCACAGTGTCATGGGCCATCTACAAAAATGGGAATTTTTCTTGTGTTTTCGGCAATTTTAATAACTATTCGTTATCTAAACGCAAACTGCAATGGTAGAATATGGATACTGGAGAGAACTATACCAACTCACGTACACATACACATACACATTTTCACTGAGAAATCGATCAAGTCTGTGAGCTATAGGTAAGCAAAATTTGTCCAGAGTGAAAAATTTTTTTATTTTTCATTAATTGAAAGCGATTAAAGGGTGTCCCAACAAGAACGCAAGATTAAAATTTGGCACCATTCGAAGTGTCATTGTTTGACATTTGAACAATTGTTATTGTTTAATAATAGAAGGTACGAGGTTAGTAAAATTGGAGCGCTACACGAATGAACAACGCATTCTCATTGTGAAATTGTTTTACCAAAATGGTGAAAGTTTTGCGGCTACAGTTCGCAAATTGCGATCAATTTGGGGTCACAATAATGCTTCAAAAGAGTCAACTGTAAAGAGATTAATGGATAAATTTGCCAAAACTGGGTCTGTTAGTGAAGGGAGTTCGTTAATTGGGTATTGGAGAGACAACATGAAAATGCTGATTTTGCCGATAAAATCATCTTCAGTGACGGGGCTCATTTCCATTTTGATGGCTTCGTCAGTAGGCAGAATTGTCGCATTTGGGGTGAGGAAAATCCTCGCGTGATTCACGAGAAGCAAAGCATCCTCAACGTGTCACTGTGTGGTGTGGATTTTGGAATGAAATGATGACCAGTGATCAGTTTTTTCGTGCCTAGAATTGAAGAAATGAATGTGGAGGGCATGTGGTTTCAACAAGACGGCGCGACATGTCATACAGCCAGAGAAACAATTCAATTGCTGCATCAGTCATTTAAATCTTGCGTTTTTTTGGGACACCCTTTACTAGCACTGAGTTAAAACGAAATCAGAATATCTGTATCATGGCTTAAGGACAAAGAAGTTACAGGTGATTTAAGTTTCCAGCCGGTGGCGATGTGTGTATGTATGGCGATCGTAGTGTATGTATGAACTATCATGATATCATTCTTTTACCTATTGCTCATAAGTTTCCGTCGAGTGTGATGCACGAACAACTAAAGCCTGTTTTATGTGTCATGATTGAACTTCTACGCTGCAGCACGACAATTCTACGACAAAAAAAAACTGAATAGGCGCACTGAATAGCGCGACCAACATTCCGTTTGGAACTGCCAAAAATTTTGTGAGGCGAATTAGAGCAGAACCATTTCGGAGGACCAACATGCTTGGAATTATGTTCTTTCTGCGGCGCCTAGCAGATAAGGATGTGTATTCAAGTCGTTGTCTAACTAGGTGGGTAATACTGGTTGACCGGAACATGGTGAATGTCTTTCATATGCTCAAAGGTGACACGAAACACGAAACAGCCACACTTCGGTTTATCGACGAATATTTCGGATAGTTTTATTCAAACAATTTCTTTTTCTTTCCCCAAAATATAACTTCTACACAGAGCTAAGACGTTGATAACTAGGAGTCGTAGTACATCATGTAATAACTGTTTTTTAACAATTTGTGATGCCAGTTGCCTGGTATTCTGTAAGAAATAGATTTTTTGTACCTTGGAATACTAGCTTTTGAATCAGTGGTATTTTTTCATATTCTGAATTCTGTTGATTCCATAATATAAAAATTTCTGGAAAGCATAATCTGGAAGCATAATCTTTCTTGACAACACTCCAACGATTTATATCAATTGAAATTTTTCCGCTGTAAACGCCCTGTTATTTTCTTTTGGACATATCTTTCTTGAGGAATGAAAAACGGGAAACAGCCCGTATATTCATAAAGAAAGCAATCAAACTTCAGTTCGTAGCAGTAACTGACTGAAACGCTGTATCTAAACTGCACTAAGCAACTCCACATAAAAATTGATTGTTTTATTTTAAAAGCGAATTCCCTGTAATAGATTGCAATACGGGCACTACTCTCACACATACTTTAAATGTCATCTATGAGCGGAATAAAGATTTTATGTATGTGGGGGCGGTCCCAAAACTGGCTAACCTGACATACAGTTGGTGCCAGCAGTTTGAAAAAATCATTTTGGTGAAAAGTGGCAACCTAATAAAACCTATGTTGTAAGTTTCAAGGCGCCACATTGTTTAATATTCTTACCTGAGCCTTCAAAAGTAAACGATCTGTAAACGTGGAAAAAATTGGTCACCGTTATGTAATTCAATATTTCCATTTAAATGGTCTCAGTTCAACTAATATTAAAGCCAAGATAAATTCTACGCAAATGTAGTCTGCTCCTTCGTTTACGGCTGTAAAATGTTGGCTAGCGGAGTTTAAACGAGGCCATATGGGCTGCCAAGACGAACGCCGTAACGGTCGACCAATTGAGATGTCCACGCCAGACACGTTTAAGAAAATCCCAAAATGGATCGTCGACTGAAGGTGCGTGAGCTAGATGAAATGATAGGCATTACAAAAAGTGGTACACATCGTATATTGACCGAAGATTTGAAGATGGGAAAACTGTTCGCAAGATGGGTGCCGCACTTGCTTTCAATAGAGTAAAAACAGTGTCATGAATATGTTTCAGTAGAGTGTTTGGCGATGTTTCACCGCAATAAGTCCGAATTTGTGCACATATTTATAACCATAGATGACACATGGGTCCACAATTTCACACCTGAGACAAAGGAACAGTCAGAGCAATGAACTGGAATAGTAGATTCGTGTCCAAAGAAGACGAGACGGTTCCATCTGCAGGCGAGGTTAAGGCGTCTGTTTTTTTAGGATGCACGTGGGATTATTTTTATTGATTATCTTACGAAAGGAAAACCTATCAACGGCGAATATTATACTAATTTATTGCAGCGTTTAGGTAATGAAATTGCGGAAAAGGGCCGCATTTGTCGAAAAAGAATTATTTCATCAATACAAGGCTCCAGTTCACACATCTAATATTGCCAAACCGAGAGATAAGCTGCTCACCAAATTCGCCATTAGCGATCAGTGATGCCAACATGAAAAACTTAAATCTTAAAAAATCACCCTATGTAATTCCTCCCTTGTTGGCCAGTTGTGGATGATTGCTTTCTTCAAGAGTTTGGCTTTAGGAGAGCAACCTATGGCAGTCGATTCCCTGCCAATCCCACAAAACATCCAGCAAAACCTTCCTGATGTCCTGGATTAGTTACCATTTGCGCTGTCGCTCTGTCATTCGACCATGGCCGTTTTTGTTTGACGTTGTGGAAATAACACGTTTCATGTCACCAATCACCATCGATTTTGTAAATTGTGGCAAATTTTATATTTGCAGGTGTTCATTTTTGATCACAAAATTATCTGAATAGTTTTTGGGAACGAAATTTTGTCTTTCTAACGCCTTTTAGAGCAATCTGACCAAACCAGATTCAAATTATTAAAGCCTTTCATTGGAAAATTGGGTTTCTTTTTTGATGTGCCCTGCATTATTTATTCTATACCTTGCAGGAATCATTCATATTCTGCATAAACTGTTGTGCTTTAAAAACAAGTCCATTTATATATTGTTTTAATCAGATTTTTCCATAGAAATGTTAAATTTCGCCCAAATAGTTCATTACGAATAAAAATAGCTCTAGTAGCTGATAAATGAACTATATTAATAGGGATATAATCGAAATAAACGTTTTGCGGAAACCCGGTAACTCTGATAGACGATTAAATATAAACCGTACACAACAGATGTCACCAGCACTGTTTCTGTAATCTATTCCAAACGTTTTTGGCTTGTGTGTGAAATACTCAAGGTTTGAATATTTGGTAACTTTGGTTGTAGTGAAAGCTAATTATTTGTGGAGAGTAATCATCTAAGAACCATGTGTTTTTAATCTGCAATAAAACCGAAACGATGCAGGAAACGAATTGATTTATGTTATTGTCAAGACATTTTCACTAAAAAATGTGTACATGACTCAATCCGAATTTATTTAAAATAAGTTTCTCATACAAGGATTACTCATATTTACTATTAATCGATCAATCATTATGTTAATTATTCATTATCAATCGAAAAGAAACTGGAACAACTCAATACAATTATACATTTAGTGGTTTCAAAACCGGCGGTCTGGCAAGGTTGCCTGCTGTTAAATACCTGTCATATGAAGTTTTTTTATTTAGTGAAAGATACAGCCGAAAATATCGTTTCTGTTAGTGAAAATGCTGCGAATGAATTGCATTATAGAAAAGAACAAATCTGATTTTCGTTTAGTGCTCAACCTTGCGAGCACTATAGAAGGATTTTGCGCTTTCAGCAAACATAGGTCCCGGATTATCCATGTACAACTCATGACAATTTTTATTCACTAGATTAAACTCATTACAAAATTTAGAATACTCAGCATAATCAAGAGCTGATCCAGATTTTTTACATTTCTTAACTAGATGGCAGTCGGAACATTAATCCGATTTTAATTAGAGAGTAATGCCGACTGCATATAGTATCCATCTCCTACATGCGACTATCGTTCGCATGATCGCTGGTTCAACCCACTATCTAAGCGGCGATCAGTTCGACGAACACTTCGAGTTAAGCTGTAGGTCCTGTTGGTTGAGTCTAAAAGTAAAATTCGTGTAAGCTCATCGAATGTAAGAAACTCTCCCATGTATCGTTCATAGCATGCAAGGGAGTTTGTTTTTTTTAAGCTAATGCAGCATATAAACGTGGCCATGAAATCACATGAAACCACCAAAAACAAAAATCCAAGAACCTGAATAGCGAACAATGAGGGTGAGCAAGGAAATGGAAAATGTTTACGCATGTAAGATGTAGAATACCGAAAATATATATTCATGTTTGCATTTTTATTACTGTAAGACAAACTGTCCTGTCTTCATTATTGTCCCACCAACAGGAACTGTCAGTAGGTCTACACAAATAGAGAATCTGAGTCGACGACGACGAAATGGGTTTTTTGAACTTTTGTTTCAATAGAAAGCTCTGATGCATTTTCTCGCTAACATTGCCCCATCACCGTACATGTTTGTTCCACATTTCTTTCTGTGGAGTTATTTGAAGTCTCGCTTCTACGAGAACACACCATTGGCTTTGTCAGAATATGTTGGAGAAGGCGTGATAAGTTTATTCACTGAAGCGTTGAGAAATATGATGGTAAATACTTTAAAATTCGACCAAATGCGGTCACTTGATTGATGATATTTTATCGACAGTAAAACAGTAAAAAACTTAAACGCTCAAATTAATGCTCTATTTTTCATTTGGAAAAAATTGTTGCCTTAGGAAATTGGATGATTACTCGTATTTTTGTACCACAATAGATACAATTATGACTTAATCTTGAATTAGTATAACGCTAATTGAATTGGTGACGTTAATTTAACATCTGTCCTCTTCACAAACGCCTTCTTAACACTATTACAGATTGTTCTCAAAATAGGAGGATCTTCCAATGGGCTGATTCCTTTTAATTAGTCAGCTGATACAAATTGTTGTCCACCATTAAAGTAAAAAGCCATGTAGATGAATATGAATATTCCGAATTACAGTCTTATGAGAGAAGCCAATACAAAATTTCAGTCAGGTGAACTGACATTCATATACAGGGTGATTTTTTAATCGTAGTTTTTTAAAAAATCGAATAAAACACTCAAACTTACATCATATATTAAGATTTTTTTATTGGAATCGATAAATTGGCCTTTGCCATTTAATTTTTAAAGATAATTTCATGTCCATTCGAAAGGTCCAAGTTTTCGTCACTTTTTCCAGCATTTCGGTCTGTATTCCACGAATAACACGTGTTATGTTATCCTGTAAAGCTTCAATAGTGTTCGGCTTGTCCACATAGACTAACGACTTCACATAACCCCACAAGAAATAATCAAGAGGCGTTAAATCGCAAGATCTTGGAGGCCAACTCACAGGGACAAACCGAGAGATAAGTTGTTCTCCAAATTCATCCCACAACATATTCATTGTTTCACGAGCAGTGTGGCATGTTGCCCCGTCCTGATGAAACCACATGTCAACCAAGTTCCACTCAGTCAATTGGGACAAAAGCAAATCCTTGTGGTTAAATAACACATGCCCAATCGCTGAGAATGGCAACGAATTGACATTTCACGATCGTCATTAACACTGGTCGCTACGGGTGCATAATTTTCTTCGGTACGCACTCTACGCATGCCAGTCGATGGTTTTATGTCCAACAAAGTAAATTTGGTGCGAAATTTGAAGATAACAGCACGAATTCTTGATTCAGCAGGTTGATTATGATGACCATAAAATGGTCGTATCAAACGATGAATATTTGTCACAGAGTACGAATTTTGATAATAAATTTTAACGATTTCCAATCGCTGCTCGTTTATTAGTCTTTCCATGATGAAATGACAGAGTATACTGTACATTTTTTACTTTGACCGATGGTGTTTGGACGCCATTAGCGACCAGTGCTGCCAACATGAAAAACTTAAATCTTAAAAAATAGGGTGCGGTAAATCGATATGTTCCTACCAAAAACACTTTGAATTAAAATGCGACAAAATAAGCAAAATTAGAGTTTCCTTAAGTCACCCGCTTAGAAATGAATGATGGATCACTGATTTTTTTTCTTAATGGTCCAATTTGTACTATGTGTGGTAACCTAAAGGACTTGGACATTATTTCATACAGCAAAAGTGTAACATCCAAAAGGAAGCATCTAGGGAAGAAAAAAAATCCGTTCTGGTAATTGTGATCTCAAAGATGCATCACACTCTGGAATTCCAATTGTTGAAAATGCCGGTAAAATAATGGAAATCACCAAGTCCATCATGCGGTTGTCCAGGTGATAAACACTGTACAAAAAAACAAAAACGTTTGTAACCGCTTGAATAGGACTGGACACATAAAGAAGCTCGATTTATGTGTGTCCCACGAGTTAACGCAACAAGAGGATGATACTGATAACTTACACTTACGATAACGTCAAAAAACTTGGAAGTAAATCATGGTCGGATAGCCGTGAGCCGGCAAAAACGATGGTCAAGCCAGGATTGACTGTCAGGAGGGTTTTGCTGTGCGCTTGCAAGCATCTACTAATAACAGCTCCCCAGCCAAAATCTTAATTTGGGCCTGTACTGTTAATAATTGAAAGATCAGCTGGAAGTTATCGCTTTGGAGCTGTATTCCATCAGGGCAACGAAATGCCACATACATCGATAGTGACACGCCAGAAGCTCCGGTAGCTCTTGGTTCACAGGTTTTTATGCATTTGCCGCTTAATCCAGGTCTGGCACCAATTGATTACCACTTGTTCTTGTCTACTACGAATTATTTTGCTAGTGAAATATTCGACTCAAGAGAAACTTGTGAATATCGACTGTCCATGTTCTTTGCCATTGGTGACGCGATTAAAATGAATTACCTCCAAAATAGCACTCATTTATCAAACAAAACTTAGCATATTTGACATAAACTTGAACATTCTAACTACGCCAAATAAAGCCTTCAATGCTAGACAAAAATAATGGCTTTCTTTTCACTACATCCGATATTCAAACCCAAAGAAACGTAAAATCTTTTTGGCTCCCCCGCAATCAATCGTTTCAAATTCTCAAATAATAAACACGAGTTGGTTTTAGTTTGTTTGTTTTGTTTTTATTTAAAATATATATTTTTATTTGATTTAAATAGTTTAGAATTTGTTTCATTTCCCTAAAGTAATCATAACGATACATAAGTGTGAATTTTGTTTTAGAAATTGAATGTTGTTAACATCAAACTCTTAAATGGAAATGTACAAACGATAGTTAAATAGGTTGCATTTTATTATTATCTCTTTTATAATGACAACGAAAGGGCAAACAATATTGGCGACAGTAAAGAATTTAGTTAAATATTAAATTTTGTGTAAATGTACAAATCATAAACAAAATTAATAGAGTAAAATCCAATGAGTTTTCAATAGATATAGAGTTATAGTTATAAATGAAAAGAAACGGGGGGAAAAATACATAAAAATGGTACGAATTATTTATATCCATTAATTATCCAAAACCTAAAAGTAAATTTTAACGGTATTAGAATACAAAATTACAAATAATGTTTTGAGTGATATCATCAGTAACTGCGCCATTGAGTGGAGGTGATATCTCTTAGTTTTATGGAAATCCTAAATATTTAAGATTTAAGCGAGAAGACGGATTTCTTCCGACTTTTTGAAAATGCTGTTTGAAAGCTTCTAAAAAGGTTGTTGATACTGCAATAAATTTCCTAAAGATCATAACATTGATCTGGATTGGGTGTCTTCTCATTAATAACTCTCCAAAAGCTTTCATAATCCTGCTTCTTTCGAGTTCAAGCCGCATATAGCGCATAAACAAATGTCAAAGCGCTTGATGTGAATATGTCACTTTATTGAACTTTTTCTTTTTTCTTCTTCTTCGTTATGTGGTCTTTCTCATTTTCAATGTTTCTATTTTTGGTATGTGAGCTTGTGCGTGTAAAAGTTTTGAGCTTTTACCAACTTTAAGCTGTGTTCAGAACTTTAAGCTCTTTCAAAATTTGCTTGAAATGTCAACTTTAAAACATTTTGTAAACTCGCTTGAAGGTAGGCTTTCGCCATCGAACGTTTGCTTTTGTAAATAAACTTTGCTGTTGCTTTTTTCTTGATCTCTTTGTTAAATTTTCTATAAACTCAAAACAATGTTGAAATTCTCATATGTTAAAAACTGCTTAAAACTCCTTACAAACTGCTTCTTACAAACTGCTTTTGCTGCATAACTTCTTATAGCTGGAGCGCTTTTCCCCTGTAACTCTATTATAACCTTACATATACTTAGGCTTAAGTTTCTTTAAGTGGGATATCGGAAAGCGCTCTCTTCCTCTATAAATTCTTTCTCTCTTTCTCTCTCTGTAGTGTGTATTCTGAATGCCCCTTAAGTGATTAGATGAATCCGTAGGATTTCTTAAACAAGGGTCCCTAATCATACATAATCATACTGGTCCCCCACTAAAGGGACCTTATTACACGCAAATCAATGATATTTTAAAAGGCGCTCATGCATTTTCGCCTTTGGGTCGTGGCAAACCCCTCAAATGGGCGGAGGTCCTCGTATGTAACGCAACTGAGGTGTAAAGCTCATGGACAAATTATTGATGTTGTCACAGCAGTTCGGTTGCATTAAACAGGCGGCACAGAAGACGGTGAAGAGCGCCAATTGCATGGGCACGGCCACACGGGCGATGCGCCAAGCCCAGCCACGTTTGGAATTAGGTGTGTGCTCATCATCGGACGAATCCAGATCGTAGCCCATTGAAGGATCATCGGAGGGGTCATCATCATCATCATCGCCGGCTGCAGCACTCAATTGTAGAGCTTCGCTTCCTGTCAATTCCGAGGAGATTATGGCATTTGCCGCACCATTAGCAGAATTACGACGGGGCTTGCGCTTACTGCGTCTACTGCCCGCTGACGAGTAGCTCTTGTTGACCACTTGTTGATTTTGTTCTCCTACGAGTTTAGCTTTGCCATTGACCAGTTGTTGATGCTTCAGGCAGCCGTTTGAATGCTGCAATTGCAAAGATTTGTGGCTACCATTTACTTCCGATGAGAGGTTGGACATTTGATCCTGTTGTTGTTGTTTCTTGCTTTGATGCGAAGCTGCCGTTCTTACAATCAAGTCACGACAAGTATTCTGTAGACTCTTTAATTCAGCTTCAGCTGATTCCATGCGGGCTGCAATAGATTTCATGGCTTCACTGCCGGGAGCCAAAGCGGATTCCAATTGTTTGGCCAAGCGACGTAAGACACCCAATCTGCGTTCTCGCTCCGAAAGACCACCATCAGAGGTAGTGCCACCATCTGAGATGCCGGAATCGGATAGGGAACCATTGGAGGCCGTGAACTTGGCAATGTGTAAAATGTGATTGGGATCCAAGTAGTCCTGGACGGCGGTTAACTAAAGAGACAGGAAAAATAAGCATATTAGTTGATTTTGTTATAATTTATACTTGTGCTTACAACCGTTTAACCGTAAGGAAATTTCTCATAACTTTTGAAATATGCTGAAGTTTGAAATCGTGAATAGACAATAATGAAACTGGCTTAATTTCTAGCCAAAACAAACTTTACTGAAAATAGCTGAATAGACAAATCACAAATATATTAAAACATTAGAATCTTTAGCGATAAAATACGAAATTTTGCAAAATTACAAGAATAGGACTGAAACTTTGGCACAGATGAATCCAAAAGGCCTATTACTATTGGCATGGATATTCAGGTCTTCACGGATATTCAGATTCGCGTTAATGAAACTGAGGCAAAATTGCTTCTGAGACTGATTGGTAACCACTGTGGTAACCAAGTCTTAATGTTCAAAAACACCACAATATTTGTAGAGTATAATCATGGGGAATTTAGGAGACTACAATTTAGACATTCTCAACCTTCTCTCGACATGAGGATTATTAGGTGATCTGTTGATCTATCGTCTATATTTGTGTCCATTATCGATAAATATCCCTTCATGATGCAGTCTTGCTTAAATGCCAATGGAAAATTTCTTTAGGTTGTTCAGAAACACCGATATAGTTCAGATCAAAAAAGTTCACTTCACAATTCCTGGCTCTTTTTTTGACAGAATGTAAATCAATAATAATCATTACTGCAAAAGGTAAGACTTAATTTCATATAAACCAAATAAAGTGTCTCTACATTTCCTGAAATTTGGTGCCCGATGTTTTCAACATTTCGTGACACTCGCTAGTCACAAAAGAGGTCGGGAAATTGGGAATGATTATCGAATTCCTCAGGTCCAAATTGTCTGGAATTGCCATTAGCAGTAGTGAAAACATATTTTCCAAAAATGTTAAGAAAAACTATACAAAATTGAATGACAAATTCGGATTCTGGAGCTTAAAGTCTAGACAATTTTATACCGAAAAGTGCTGGTCACACTTAATTTATTCCGCAGTGTAGATAGTAAAATCTATTACTACAATATTCTCGATTTTTTACAGCAAACTGTCTTTAGAATCGGTAATCGGGTATCACTATCGAATTCCTCGGGTCCAAATTGTCTGGAATTCTCATCAGCAGCAGTGAAAACATTTTTTCCAAAAATGTTATAAATACAACGTATTTATGCTCCCATTTGAAAGCCAAATTCTGATTTTGGAGCATAAAGTCTAGGCAATTTTATATCGAAAAGTGCCGATTTATTTCCCAGTCTCTGTAGTTAAATCTGTTACCACATGCGCAATAATCTCAGTTTTTTCAAAGAATGTCGTGAGTGAATATCAACGAGAGTTAAGTAATTCAAGATCCAACCTTGGAAACAGTATTTTCATTGCAGACAAATCCTTCAAAATGTTATCTTATTCTCCTTATACAGTCCCTGTAATCAAATCTTACCTGTTCCTGGCTAACGTTGACTTTTTCCGATAACAATTTAGCCACCAGCTTTACATTCTGGGCCAGTTCTCCTGGCGTTGCATGGCCGGTATTCAGAGCACCTTCCAAACCTTTAAGCGTGCCACGATCTTGACCCAGAGCCAATTGAAATTCAGAGAGGCCACATTCCAATTGACGCCAGGCAATCAAGGAGGAAGTCAAAACCTCCAATTGTGTATTGATTCTGAAACACACACAAGGCAATAAAGGTCATCGATACTATTCATCTCATACAATAACATTCCGCCTACCTTAGATCCGCTTCATCCCAAGCAGTGTACATATCGCTAACTTCATCTTTCAAATGTTTGTGGAATTCATTTTCCGATGTTATCAACGATTGTAAATCCCAATTCTTTTCACCGACAGTTGATGTCGTTTGAACTGAGGTACACGTTCCTACATTGGATGTAGTTGTCATTAAGGCAATGGAGCCGGAGCTGCTGCCAGTGCCGGAGTTGGCGGTGGTTGCTGCTGTTACTGCTGTTGTTGTCGTTGTTGTGGCAGTGTGGGATTCCACTTGATTGCCATTGCTATCGGTGACAGTTATCATGGTTGTTTTGTCTGTTATTGTGGTAGTAGTACTGCTATCTGGTTCTTGTTGCAATTGTTGCTCTTGTACTTGTGTTGTTGCTGTTGTTGTGGCGGCTGCTGTTGCTATTGTTTGTTTGTTGTTTCTGTTGCTGTTGTTACTGTGTTCGGACTCTAGTTCGTCTTTTTCCTCTAACAATTCGTTGCCAACCTTGGCAGCGGCCTCTTTTAGTTGTTGTTCGACCAAAGCGTTTTGCAAGCGTCTCTCTTGTTTTGTTAGCCAACTGTGGACGGAAGCATTCAGCTTTAGCATATTTGTGCGATATGTCTGTAATTGGGTTTTCTCATTCTGGAAAAGGGTAAAGAAAAATAATGGAAAAAATAAAATTAGAAATAATGAGAAACAAAGTGGGTTATATGAAATTGGAGTGAAAATAAACTACAAGCGGGAGGGAAGATGTCTGCAGAAATAATTATCAACTTATGTGTCTTTGCCGACGAGAATGTTTTTTTATGAAAAAAAGAGGAAACAAAAATATAAGAAAATACTCGTACTAAAGTAAAAAACGTAAGATTTCTTGTGTAGAAAACTTGTTCTCCTACGGAATATCAAAAAGAGTCTGGCCTCACAAGAAAAAATTTGACAAACTAATGTTTCCACAAAGAATCCTAAAATCAATCTGATGTAAGGAAGAATTTTATTTCATAGGAAAAAATTGATAACTAGTTTTTATATATGTATATATAATTTAATGGAAGTTCTATGCTATTAGCAATATTTCATATCATTATAATAATAGGCTGCTGTATCGGGGATTGAACCCACGGTTATGCAAAAGAGACGCGAGTAACGATCGGCTACATTGCATAGCATGGGATTATCCATTTTTTGTTCTCAAGTAAAGTTAAATAAAACGTACATAAAGTTATTATTTTGATGAAACTTTTATTTCATTATAATGCTTGGTTCTTGCTATTAGGTACGAAATTCAATGTCATTTAAATGACCGCCTCTGGATTGGTTGCAGCAGTGGATCCTTTTGAGGTTCTTCCGTCATCATTTTCGAAATATACGGCCCAATGACACTTCCAAACCATAATGCGCACCAAACACTCGCTTTTTTCCAGATGAAATGGCTTTTGCACAATTACTTCTGGATTCTCCAGGATCCTGATGCGACAATTTTGCTTGTTGACGTTACCACTGAGTGAGAAATGAGCTTCATCGTTGAAGAAAATTTTGTTCGAATGAAAATTCACGTTTGAATTATCATTTTTGTAGTATGTTTTAACTATTTTTAAAGCGTTCTTCGCCTGTTAAACGATTTATATTCATAAATGGCAAACATTTCACTAAAAACACAACACTTCAAATAACAGGTATTTAACAGCTGACAGCCTTGCCAGACCGGTGGTTTTGAAATCACTAAATGGATAATCCACATTTTATGGGAATGGTTTACTTTGAATCGCTTTCAAAGTACCAGAATTCTGAGGTCCCTTGCTAACATTTGGTGAAACTTGACAGAGCACTGAAAAAAAGACCAGTAAGTGAGTGATTTTTCACATTGGTAACCTTATGAATATTTGCGAACCCAGAAGAAAAATGTTGCAGCTTGGATGGGAGATGGTGTCACAACCATCTTATTGTCGTGATCTGAGATACTCGGGTTTTCATTTTCTCTCATATTTGCAAAGTTTTTTGAATGGGAAATTCGTCAATGCAACTGCGGATCCAACAACCGAGTTATTCCAGTATTTTCTCCAATTTTAAATCAAAAAGTTGCCTGAAGGATGGCTCAAGATCATTGAACAAAATTGCATTTGCATAAATTACAAATTTGACCTTTATTTTGAACAAAAAGAAAAACCGAAAGCAGTCAAGCCAGCTGATTTGGTACACAAAATAGGCTTAAGTCCTATATGAGCTACTTCTGTAGTCGTAAGGAAAAATGATTTAAGTTAAGAGTTAGGACATAACCGAGTTTATGCAATATTTTGATTGAACTTATTTAGTTATTATTAAGTTCAAAATTGGGCAAAATCGGCTAAATACGAAAAACATTTTCAATACGCAAACTGAAATAGTCTCTAGAAAATGGATCTTTTTCAACATCTCTGCATAAATTAACAGGAATATATAGGACGGTGGTATTGTATAGATAATGAAAAGAAAAATTTCAACACATAAAATCTTTTAAGGGATTGCCCTAAATTTATAGTTATCAAAAAGTAATAAAAAGTATAAATTTTAAGTGAAAATATGTATCAACTCAAAACGTCAATACGGGAAGAAGTAATTTTTCACTCCCACCTATTCCATCACGAGTCTATAGTCGACAACACTGTCAACGGTAGCCCAAGATGATAGGTCTTTAAACTTAGCTGCGTCGAACTTATCTATCTTTGCGCCTTCCCACTTGTTTATAAATGGCTAAATTTCTGAATTCTATATTCGAGTTGTTTAGTACTAAAAATATCTTAACAATATATTAGTTATTAGACAGGACATTTGAAAAATGCAGTTATATTTGAGATTGTGAAAATCCAAAGACTGAATCGAATAACCTTGGGTGAAGTAATTTGAAGAGTAATTTTTTTTCAAAATCAACATTTTTAAACACCTTTAAGTTCACATTCAGTAAAATTTCCAACAAATTCTCCTGAGGAAACTAAATCTGAGTTATTGTTTATAAGGATACTGTACTTGGTCGGAAATGACGGTTTCCATGAATCTTGCTGAAAACTAGTTTTAGCCCTTCCAAACGTCAAGGAAAGGTTGGAAGTAAAGAGCTTTACATTAAACGAGTTAATCAAAGGCATAGAGAATCGTTGGATCAAAGGTATTCGGTCGTCTTCCACGCCGAATCGAAGCTTACGTTCTCACCACTGTCGATTACCATTCTGTAAAAAATCCAATTTTTACATGAAAAATGGTCTAAATCAGTTGTCCGGCGATTACCCTTTACATTATAGACCCCTGGTCGGCGTAATCGGTCCATTACAGAAAAACCTACCTATATAAGAACTCTATGGGCTTTATTGTGGTACTGTAAAGATACTGAAAGGGATCATCCAGGTTCATAAATTTTTAAGGGCCACCAACATTTTGAAAAACATTAAAAAATACGCATTTTCCCTAGAAAAACATTCGAAGTCTATATGAAGAAAGCGTTTTTAATGCTACCATCTGTTTGGTGATAAGTCGAAATGCGATTCATGACGCTATAACTTGCAATTTAGGCAAATTGGTCCAGTAGGAAAAGACTTTCTGATACAAGGACTAAATTCAGCTTTTGGAAAATGATACTTTGCCAAATTTTTCTAATATTTTGTTAATTGTAATCAATATTTGTTAATCAAAAATTGGTGCGGAAAGAAACAATTCCAATTTATGTAAATTTGTACGATAGCATCCTGTACATGGTTATTCAAAAATATTAGGTGCGCAACTAAGTTTCCGCTGTTTGCCAATAGATGGCGCCAGCCATAACCTAAACGTCTTGAATCAAGCTTAGGCATATGGTAGACATACCGCCTCGACACAATAATGATTTTCTTTTGACGTCATATTCCTTTGGTTGTGTGAATATGTACGATTTTATGTCAAATAATCGTCATATGCGGAAAGTATTGATTTTCTTCTTTCAGTCGAAGAAAACGACGGCTGAAGCTCATCGAGAGCTTCAAAACGTTTACGGAGATGCAGCGTTTAGTAAACAACGTATCGAGATTGGTTCCGTTTGCGTGAAAGAACACGAAAAACCTTCGACGACACTGAATGGACGGGATTGCTTGATGCGAATCTGTGTCAAATGCAGGTAGAGGGGATCCGTGTCAAATGCAGGTTACCCGCCAAGCCATTTTCAAGTGATTGCAAGCGTTGGGAATGATTCAAAAGTAAGGAACTTGGGTCCCTAATGAGTTGAAGCGAAGGGACGTTGAGCGTCGTTTTTTCACCTGTCAACAACTGCTTTAAAGACAAAAAAGAAAGGGTTTTCTTCATCGTATTGTACCAGGTGATGAAAAATGGAATCATTACAGCAATTTAAAGAAAAAAAGTCATGGGGGCTGCCTGGTCGTGCTTTTACGTCATCGCCTCGGCCGAATATTATTATTATACTCTGTATTTGGTGGGACCAAGTCGGTGTTATTTATTACGAGCTGTTGAAACCAAGTGAAACCATCACTGGGGATCGGTATCGACTTCAATTAATGCGACTGAGCCGAGTAATGCGCAAGAAACACCCACAATACACGGAGCGGCACGAAAAAGTGATTTTTCAGCATGACAACGCTCGGCCTCTCGAGGCCAAGCCCGTTAAAACCTACCTGCAAACGCTGAAATGGGAAGTCTTACCCCCTCTGCTATATTCTCTACATATAGATATTGCACCGTCCGATTATCACTTATATGACAACATCAAGGAATGACTAGATTCGTGGATAGCCTCAAAATATGACCAGTTTTACCGTAACGGAGTTCGAGCTTTGCCAGAAAGATGGGGAAAAACTAGTAGTTAGCGATGGGCAATGCTTTCAATGAATCATTTGTGAACATGTTTTCATAATAAAGTTGCAAAAACAGCGAGAACTTTGTGGCTTACCTGCCGAAATTTATGAGCAAGCGCATTTGAAAATTTGCACCAGTTAATTTGTTTGTGATATGCGATTGCTTTAAATTTATATTTGTTCCCCTTTTGTGCCACTTTTTCTCAGATCCTAACTCAACTCGCTTTAATTAAATTTTCAACTTTTACTTATTCTGTGATTTATTCATATTTCGGCAAACTTTCAATTGTAGATTTTTTCATTTTGTAACTTTCCCTAAATTAGAAATTGTCTTATAAATTGTCTGCTTCCATTTTAGTGTTTTATTCCACTTCTAATCTACATTTACAGATTTTTGCATTTTATATGATTGTTCTGATTTAAGTCCAAGTTATTTTAAGTCCAAGACAGGTTGCATGTCTTGCATTCTTAGTGATTTTCCAGAAACCTTAATGGGCACATAAGCAACGAGTTGCAAAAGCGAACCATAGTCTTGACACTCATAAGAATCACACAGAAATGTATTGATTTGTATATATAAGGCTATCTCATGCCATCTACCGTGCATAAATAGTACTATTTAGAGAATCTATCACAGACAAGTGAACAACAACTTATTACATTTGTATTGCAATCGGCCCAATGATCTAGGAGAACGAACATATGGATCAAACAGACATACATATATAAATTTTTTAGTTTTCTGACCATCTTACAATTTCTTTTGTGAATTATAAACCATCGTGTAATAATGTTATGACTTTAAACTAGTTTAACTCTACATGTTATACTACTTACCTTAAGTGCCTCAATAGCAATTTGAATCGATGGTTCTGTATCTAATAATTCAAATGATGATTTATTGCCCAAACGATTGAGAGCGTGTTTCAAGATAATCATGTCTTCTTGCATTTTACGTGCGGCAGCGGCATTTTCGCTCCAACCCAATAAATCCTCCCAGGCGGCTAATAAATCTGTAGAAAAAAATGCAAAATGAAAAGAAAAAATTAACAACGAAGTGGAACATTTTAGCATGGGAAAGACTGCAATTGTTTAAATTACAAAAGAAACGTTAAGACAACATTTAATTAAATGTAACATTTAAAATTGCTAGAAATGAAAGTGTATCAGCAAATTGCACTAACAGGCAGACCCCTTTCAAATTTTACAACTTGGCTATTGGTTTTATTGTGAAGACGAGGAAGGGAAATAAAAACCCTTTCTATTTTCCACACTTTTCGGAATTGTTTGCTGGTTTTAGACGCAAAGTTTTGTTACAGTTTTTCAAAAGTTAGTTTGTTTCCTTTTTCTTTTCAGCCATAAAACACGCGTTAGTTTGCTTGTAACAGGCAAATTGATTTCGTTTTACTTAATGAATAAAATTGTTACATTTTCCTTAGAAACGATACAATTTCTTGTGTAATTGAAATGAATTACAGTTGTAAGTGAAGGTACTTGCAGCCGCAGATACAGAGTGGGTTACGCTCAGAAAAAAATTTAAGTTATTTTGTTTTACCATGCAGTAATTGAGAAAGAGGTGGAGATATCAAATATGAGGAAAACATTTATGGTCGTTATTTTGCATGTAAGAAAGCAGCAAATAAATTAGTTTGATGTTGAATAAATCGACTTGATGCTGATTAATTGTTTTATCATCGGGATGCACGATTTCGCAATCGTAACAACTTCCTGTATTCAGTAATTATTGTACAGTGCAAAGTGTATGCAAATTGTTAACGGCAATGTGAACAAAGTAAGTTCAATGAACTTGATTTACGAATTAAGTTTAATGTTTAAAGCAATAACAAAAAGTACACGTTCACATAGTAGAAAAAAACAGAAAAAATAACAAAAGTGAATAAAAAAATACAACAACGATATTTCTTTTATTCAAATACCGACATTATAATAATCGTGATATTCAGTGAGAATTGGCGGCATGCACCATCACTTTTCTTTACCGCTCCTCCATACCCATACCCTTAACTCTACCCAGTTTTCATCGCCGCCCTCCCTGCTTCGCTTACTTAATTTGTTTATAATAAATAAAAGCAAACTTAGTACATGGTAGGCATAATCATCCATTCATATAGGTGGTGAATGGCAATTCGAGTAGTATTGTTAAGCTTTTCATGTAACAAATAAACAATGATGGCAAAAAATAAATAAAACGTCCATTCATCCCATTCGGTCCCCATGTAGACCGACCTGACCGAACACACCTATTTTGCGAGAAAACAAACTTGAAGATATAAACTAAAGCTAAAATGCAAACAGTGATAATAATAATAATAATAACAATAATAATGTGAATCACTGAGTTGAAATGTAAAGAAACAAGCAAATGAGAAACTTTCATTTTCATTTTGCAATATATACGAGTACATTGGAATATAAACAAAATAGACTTTAAAATACACTCGAAGAAAATATGTCTCGCCGAACAGTTCAAATAATTTCTTGAAGGTAATTCCTGAGTGTGAAAACAGTCGCAAGCTCAAGAAATTCTTAGAATCATCAGAGAGATACAGATGCGACAAATGACTTAAGAACCAAAAGCTGCGCTTTTGTACATGAAACACAAAAATGAAGGATAACAGAAATTTCTTGTTATTCATAAAAATCAGTAATATTTTCCAAATAAAAACTCAGAATTTTGAATTTTTCATTATCCTCAAGTTATCTATTAGTATTAATAATTTTGACAATATATTGGTGGAATTTTTATATCTCCTTCCTAATTTTAATTTGTTCTTAACTTGAGCATTTTCCATTCTTTAACAGTTTTCTTCAATTTATAACTTTTTCCGCTTTAGAACTTTTATTTATATTTAAATGCTTTTTTCATATTTGTATTTTATTTATTGCTTTGCTCACGAGCAGGCCACCGTAAAACTAAGTGAAAAAGCTACAAAATGTTAAAAAAATGCTAAAATTAAGAAATGTGAAAAATAAAAATGTAGAGTTTTTCCTGCTTTAGGTCCTTTATTAGACCAAAAATGTCTTTTATGTTTTTAACATTATTTAATGTTTGGCGAGACAAAACGATGAACACTTAGTTAAATAGTGATGAAAATAAATATGTTAAAATTAGGAAAATTATAAAATTAAGAAAATGCTAAATATAAACAAGATGGAGTTTTTTTGCTTTTGCACTTATGTCAATGTTAAAAAAAATTCTTAATCTTTTTTCATTTATTTATTGCTTACAAGGTAGTTACAGCAGAAATGAGTCAATCTGGGGTAAAACGTAAGAAAAATGGTAAAATTGTGGAAAAATGCTTACATTTAAAATGTGAAACAAGAAAAATTTTTGACTTTAATAATAATATTATGGACTTCTTTGAAATGTGTGAAAAAAACCCAAAAACTAAAAGATCAAGAATATAAATTTTCCTAATTTGATTTTTTCAAATGCAGCAAACTATAGGGTGGCGCATAAATAACGTTAAGATTGGATCAGTAAATACATTTTTTGTTTAAGTCCTTTTTTTCGTCTCTTTACAGAATTAACTAAATAACAATTGGGGAATTTATGATGAAAAGGCTCAGCACAGAACAAAGAACCAAAGTTGTTCAGTTTTACATTGAAAGTCAGCATTCGATTATTCAGATCATATCGAAATTTCTTTCATGTTCGAAATGCTCCTAGCGCTCCAACAATTTACCGATTGGTTAAGCGTTTTGGGCAAAATTGGGCCGTCTGTGATCTTTCGCGTGCTGGAAGACCACGTGCAGGTCGAAATGAAGTGGCCATTGCTCGAGTGCAAGCAAGTATTGAGGAAAACCCCGAAAATTCCACTAGGCGATGTTCTCAGCAGTTAGAGATGTCTAGGCGGTCTTTGCAAAGAATTTTACTTATACGTACATATGTTACATCTTTTCCCATATAAGAAGTAATTGGTTCACGAGTTAAAACCAAATGATGCACAAGAACGCATTCAATATAGTCGCCGTTAACGTTACTTATGCGCCACCCTTTGCTTACGAGCCGCTAACTACGGTTGCATCTCTAGTTTAGTCTTATAAGTACGGGGATCTGTAGCAATGTTTTTTTTTTATTTATGCAAAACATTAGTTATAAAGAAAATGTTAAATTAAGAAAGCATATAAGTAGACAAAATTGTCAAAGTGAAAATATATATTTTTAAAATACTTTAAGTGAAGAATTGAAAAAATCAGCTTCGGGCTGAAACCCGGACTATGTTTATTAACAATCCAACTTAAAACTTTGTGAGGAGAGGACAAAGCTGCAAAAATACTATGGTTAAGAAAAGTACTAATGGTAAAAAAGAACTAAAGTTATAAATTGAAGAAACAATCCTCTATTATAAGAAGACTTCGTACATTAGTTGATATCTGAAATGGTTAATATAGGGTTATCCATGTTTTTGGTTTCGAAGTAAAGTCAAATAAAACACATACATATACATATATACCTATGATCTCGATGAAACTTTTATTTCATTACAATGCTTGGACCTAGCCATTATGTACGAAATACAATGTCATCTAAATGACCACCTCTAGATTGGTTGCAGCAGTGGACGCTTTTGAGGTAGTTTTCGGCCACTTTCTCGCACAATTGGAGCGATACGATTGGGGATTATCCGCGTAAACATGGTCTTCGATGTAACTTCACAAAAAAAATCTAACGGCGTCAAATCGAATGATATTAAGGCCAGTTGATATCGCCAAAACGGGAAATTACGCTTTCTGAAAATTTCTTATGCAATAAAGCTAAAATCGACGGCATTGAATCACGTTTGAATCACCAATCTTGTAGTAATTTCTAACTATTTTTACGCATTTTCCGTTGTTAGACGATTCATATTCGTAAATGGCAACACTTTCACTAAATAAATAACACCACAGATGACAGGTATTTAATAGTTAACAGCCTTGCCAGAGCGCCGGTTTGAAAATACTCAATGGATAACCCTAATTTAATATTTTTGTATTTTTTGATTTCTCTTCTTTTCTTTTGGGGATAGGCAGCGACGTAGGTTAAAAAATAGGCAGATTTAAGAAGATGCTACGTTAAAAAAAAGAAGCTTTAAAAAATGTCAAAATAAAAACTTAAACCATTTTATCTATACTATCTAATGTAAAATATTTTGAAATATTAAATACTATTCGTTTTTTCTATTTTTCATTTCTTTTTAGCTAAGGCAAATGCTCAATAAATGATGAAACGAGGAAAACGAACGCAAAAGGTAAAACTGTAAAGTAAAGAATACGAGTATATCATCAACAATTTTAAAACTAAGAACAAATTGCAAAATTTTAAAATTGATTTTTAATTAGTTATTTCTTATTATTAAAGGAGTCTGTTACATGTCAATTAATACAGCATTTGTTTTATTATTTGAATATCTGCTAATTTAGAATTTGCCAAATATTTCACTTAATCTTGGCCCCTGTCCCTTCAACACAATCGTCTGCAAATATAAAATAGCCAACGTCTACAAGCGTTTTGTCTCAATGATGTCATATTATCATCTCATCCTTAAAGAAAAACGTACTTTGTTCAAATCCCTTAAAACGTATTTCGCATTCCCTCCTCTTTTGAGCTTTAATTACTAGTCAATATTTTTTTGAATTTAACCAATGTGCGGGTTCAATGTATTCATTTTTAATGAATTCACCAGTGATGTTTTTGTATTTTGTATTTTTTTGTATTTTTTTTTTTTTAATTTAAGCACTCCAAATTTTTTATTGATACCAACATTTTTGGAAGATAAAGGCTGCTAGTAGATAACCATTGAACTAGTTCCTAACATTAGTAGTGAATTAAGATATAGTTCTACAATTCAATAATCTTAAAATAGTTACAAACACAATATTTTATAAACAGTATTTTCAGTATCGCCCAAATTAGTTCAAGGAGATACGAAGTCATAAACAAGTGAACTATATTTGAACTATTTGTAAATAAACGACAATATTCAATAAAAAAAAATTGATGTTCCTAACTTAAATTACAGTGACATTTGAACAGGTTTCACAAGCAATTGTAAAGGAATAAGATGATTTCTCACTGCATACGGAATTATATTGTAAATCGTCAAAACTGATTGTGCATATCGACAGTACTCTAGTAATTATAGTGATGTTACAAAAATTTTCGAAAACTACGAGGCATTATTGCTGCGCCCTCAAGCACTGGGAAGATCAAGACCAAATTTTTTCGATTCGAGCATTGTGTGAATAACAAATGTTCGTTACCACCATTAATCACTAATTTTCGATCTGGAAATTAGAGAAAGAGTATTCATTGCAAGCAGACTTTATTACGGACTAATAAGTAGTACGGACAGGGTAGAATTCTATCTAATGGTGGAAAAACATGAAATAATGGGCAGATTTCATTGCAATCAATTTGGGAGGTATGGGAGAACTTTTCATATTTAGTGAACGAGATCTACTGCGTAATGACGGTACAGAACATTAGCTTAAGAGACTCTTACTAAATTTATTGGTTACTCAACTAGTAGGAGAGTTCATCTCCATGTTGAGATGAATATCTCTCATAGAGGGTTGATGGTTTTTTTTTATTCGAACTCATTCCTTTAAAATGTCATCGCTTAACACTCCTAAACATATGTAAAACTTAACATTTGTTCAAAATGGACTTGCACACGTATCTTAGAAGAATTAGTTTTCAAACTGTTAACGAATATCTAACTTAAACACATGATCATCGTGCCATGATCATTTAGAGAAAATCCTTTGTGTAATATATGGAGCTATTATCATTTATAGAGAGTATAGCTTCCATCAAAACAGAGAAATACGAGGGCGGCCCCAAAACTAGCCGACAGATACAACCTTATAAAACTTATGTTTTAAGTTTCAAGGCGCCGGGTTGTTTAGTACTTTTATTTGAACCATTAAAAGTAAACGATGTAGTGACCGCACCGTTTTGTGATTTAATATGTCCATTTGAAAGGTCTCAGTCCGACTAATATTAAAGCCGAGCTAGATTTTACGACTGTAAAATATTGCGTAGCAGAGCTTAAATGAGGTCGTACAAGCTGCCAAGACGAACAGCATAGTGGTTGAACACTTATGGTATTCACGCCAGACACGATTAAGAAAATCCACAAAATGGTATTGGATGATCGTCGCCTGTAGGTGCGTGAGCTAGCTGAAATTATAGCCAGTTTGAAAAGGGCTATACATCGTACATTGACCGAAGACTTGAAGATAAGAAAACTGTGCCTAAGATGGGTGCCACGCTTGCTTTCAACAAAGTGAAAACAGCGTCTTGAAGATGTTTCAGTAGTGTTTGGCGATGTTTCGCCTCAATAAAACAGAACTTTTGCACAGATTTATAACCATGGATGAGACATGGGCCCATCACTTCACACTTGCGACAAAGGAACAGTCAAATTGGTGGACTGGAATGGGAGAATCACGTGTAATGACGAAGACGGTTTCATCTGCAGGCAAAGTTATGTCGTCTGTTTTTTGGGATATGCTTGGTATTATTTTTATTGATTATCTTCAGAAAGGAAACCCCATCAACGGCGAATATAATGCTAATTTACTGTAGCGTTTAGGTGACGAAATTATGGAAAAATGACCGTATTTGGCGAAAAGTGTTGTTTCCTCAAGTCAATGCTCCAGTTCACACATCCACTATTGCGATGATCAAGATTAGAATTGCTTTATCACGCACCTTATTCGCCAGATTTAGTTACCTTGGACTATTTCCTATTTCCAAACTCGAAAAAACTGTTCGGTGGTAAAAGTTTTGCTAATAATGAAGAGGTGGAGTCTGCTGTTAATGGTTGTTTTAAGAAGTTTGACAGTTCTTACTATAAACAGAGTATAGAAGCTATTACATATGGCTGGAATAAATGTATCGAGCTAAAATATTATGTTAAAAAATAACGAAAATTTTTCCCAACTAAACTCAATGAGCAGCACATAATTGGGCATCCAAAAACCAATTGGAAGAATCAGGCTTTTGAGTCTACGACATATTGTTGAAGCAAGACAGAGAAACGGCGCGGTTGGAATTCTTTCCTATGACAAATTTTTAGTTATGGTTAAAATAATGTCCTATGCTTGAAATAACGTAATATGTGTATAACAAACTTTACAGAGAAGTAACATCAACCTGTCGTCTATAGCGAATTAATTGTATTGCTTTCGAAACTATTTTTTGCAGGTTATAGATTTTTATAAATAAAATATCATAAATGCCCACAAAATTCGAAGCAACCATTATTTTAACATATATGTATATGTACATACATGTGCCACCTATCACACATTGGCTGTATTAAAAAAGAACCGCCGACAAGTAGTAACTTATTAAAGTTTCACCACACTCGGATAAGACTACATATACTATAAAACAACAAAAATTCAATTCGCCTCATAACTGAGATATGATAGAGTTCCTCACTTCAAGTAAGCTTACAGGCCTGCACTGTAATCATTCTATTAATTGTGATGAAAGTTATCAATTATCCTTACTAGGTTTAATTTCTACCAAATTATCGACGATTTCATGACAGTTAACAAATCACATCAATTACTCAATTGAAAATAATTGTTGTCATTACTCATGCCATTTCGGCCGTATCCTTTTCTTAAGGTGAAAACAATTATTTTTATATTACAATCGACATGTTGTATTCTTCGAAGGAAAAAATTTTGTAATTAATATATTATAAAAGTAATATTTTGTGCAACAACACGATGTTTTCAAAAAAATTGCTATTAAATTGTTGGGTAATTGGTCCGATTTTATTACAATTGATTAAAATAATTCTAACTAAAAAAAATGTAATATCATTGATTAATAATTAAAAATTCTACATTATTATGAAATTTTTCTATTCGTACATAAGAGGCATAGGATCTTGCAGCTTATAAGGCAGGTAGGCATTGATTTTTATAAATAAGGAATATAAATAAATATAACTACCACGTACAGGCGCTAACTATTGTATATTAAATGTAATAGTTCTCAAACCATTGTCGACATTTTTTTAACAAATTTCTTAAGGTTATCTCATGTATGACATGGGAAATTATATGGAACATTCAGACAAGGTAATTTTAAATTTAAAATAACTGCCCCCGCTGTTAGGATACAACATATTTATTGTCTATTCAAGCGACACCTATCGTGTTTTAACTGTAATAACTTTTAAATCTTCACCAACTTGCAAGCTGCGACTATTTTGGTTTCAATACAACGGAAAACAAGATATTCGATTCACAAGAACAGATTTATTGGGTTTTATAAAAAAAACAAAATACAGTGGACAAAAAGAACGCTCACACCACGATAATTTGAATATACGCCAAACGTACATTTGATCGTGGGCTGAAACTTTTAAATCTATCTAATTTTCAGCAGTCACCTGGTTTAGTGCACTAAACACAGGAAAACAGAATCAAAACTTAACAGTTCTAAAGCAAAGTCTCGTGCTGTGCAAGTAAACCCTATAAATGTGAGAAGCTTTCCTCTATCCCAACGATGCCATTACTGGGAGATTTGCATAGATTAAAATGTAATAGCTAGAATAGATGAAAATTTGATGGCTACTTTGGTTAAAGTATTAGAATTTGTTAGTAAAACTATTGTCGAAAAATATCCATAAGCCCATAGCAGCTTTGTCTGCTCTAAAGTGTAGTGGCTTTTATTCGAAAATTTTATGATTTTTAATAACAAAGCAAACTTTCCAACTATCATTTGGAACAGCAAATCGTGTGCCTTTGAATATACTAAAAAAACACTACTTTAAAACAAAGATAGGATTAAAAAACAAGTTTCTGTCAAATATATTCAGAGACTGATTTCAAAATTTCTTGGATTTCTACTATTGTTCTCACTGGTGTTCTCACCTTTCAAAACGAATGTTGGATGTTTCTACGTGGATAAATCTCAGTTTAGGGGACGATGTATTCTCAGAATTTAACAGGTGTTTAGCCACCTATGCAACACTTTATCAATATTTTTATATTTAGTTGATTTGTTTTAAAATAATCGTTAATATTTAATAGCTCTATTGCACTTTCACTGCCAATTTATGACAATTAGCTATATAATTTCCATGTATTTAAAATATTTTAAAACTCCATTTATTTTGCGCCAAACAAATTACAAGACATCTTAAAGATATGACTGCACGTAAAACACTGATACCGTAAAACGCGACGGCGTGGTGCGCATGCGCGTATTACGCAAAATTTAACATCATCATCAGTCAACGGCAAATCGCACGCGTAAATCTCGCAAATGTCAAACCACGAAAATGTTGTACTACTTTAAATTTATGGTAAACAATTTAGTTTTGAAATCAAGCTAATAAACGAATACAGGATGCCAAAGGCGTTAAAATTGTTTGTATATTACAATATTTTTGATTTCGTCCAAAAAGAAAAAAAAGACAAATCTCGATGGAGTTGTTACAAAACTAGTAAACCAAACTATCGGAGAGCTGCACGCAAACTGGTTGCAGGTAAACGCATGCAACCACAACACAGCCCGATAACCAGACAGGTAGAGCGTGGTCTAAGCCACGCTTTGAAGGCAGTGCCTGCCACAACGCCTGGCAGTCAATAGTGGTGGTGGCGGTGGGCAGAGAACTAGCAGCATTAGTGAGCAAATACAAAACGACTGACTGAATGCGCTCGCTTGTGCGCAGCCAATGGATTGGGATGCATTAACTTGGAATCGAAAAATATGGTTGCATCCTCAACTGCTAGAGCACCACCATCGCCAGCGCTGTTAGCGGTAGAGAATTACAGTAACAATACGAGTATAGCTGGGTGTGTAACCTATGTGTATAGAAGACTCGAGCACCTCTATATAGTACGATGTACTTTGTTGCTGTAGTAATAGATGTAAGGTATTTATTCAGTATCTCAGTTGAGTTGGCATTGCTGTGCACAATGGGAGAAAAATGTAATGGTAAAGAATAATAAAAATTTTTTCAATTTAAAAAAAAAAAAATAGTATTTTCATACCCCTAACTTATAAGAAAGTATCTTTTAGCCGTTTGCCGAAGTAGAGTCTACCAAAATTTTTTATTTGTACTGTGGCAACATTTATTTCGATATATGGAAAACTTTGAACTACGTGAAACTTTGAACTACGCATAGCAAATCAATTAACTCTGTTTTACATATTGCGATCAGTTGCGCTAATTAAAGGGCATTACATTTCGAAGAACATTCAACTTTCAGAATCACCTAAGGACAACAATAGTATACACTACTAGTATAAAAAGCCTTTGCCAGACACAGACAATGAGGCTAAAGATGTATTTTACTAGAACGTAGAAGAAACACACCCTTCAGTAGAGTTAGGCAAAAGCCTTATTGAGCCATCTTTCACCAAATGAGATCCGAGGTAGAACACTAATTTACTTTGCGAAAGCTGACTCACAAAAACTCGTAATATCTCGTTAACGGAGAGAATACACATCGTATGGATCATGACCCAACATCGACATAGAATATCGCAACTCAAATTTTGACCTCTGGATCAGGTTGGGTTGCGAATGGGCCTGCACGAAAGAAACTCTACAATAAAGCCTATAAGCGTCACAGAATAGGGCGACTAAACCCACTGAAAGAAGCGGGTTTCTGAAGTACCAGCAAAACTTGTGTACCAAATTAGGGAATGAGTGCAGAAGACGCACTTTCCAAACACCTCTTAGATTGTTCGTAGAGCAAAACAATTGTACAAATTGAAAATCGTCGCAAAAAAGAAAAAATGCAAATGTAAAATAAGCTCCGATTTTTTTGCATATAATTATCTCATTTTCCACCCAATCTGCCCAGGGATTTGCTAGGAAATGCATCAGGACTAAGGAACAAAATTTCTACAAATTATTAAATGAGTTTTTTTTATGTTAAGCTAACGGTATTTTCTAGTATCAAGGATATATTATGCTTGAATTATTTTTGCAAAAATCCAAATTGATCGCAGCGGCCCTATCAAGCCAAGGGCAGGCGATTAAAATGGAGTTGATGAGCGGACCCCAGAAATTATAGTCGAAGAAGGGCTCCCGATTTCTATCTGAACTTTGCTGTCGAAGAGATTGTTAAAAACATCTTCCAATTTAAGATAAACAAATGAAAATAAAGTGGTATTTATTGTTTCCTCTTTTAGAGAAAAAGACACGGATGACTCTTCCGAAATAATTCTCAAACTTTTGGTAAGCCAAAAACACACTTTTTCCAGTTTATTCCATTGCATTTATTATTAAAAATTAATCCGAGTCTGTGTGTTGCATACAGATTTTTATGTCTCTCATATGGCAGCAATGAGACTTTGGTAAATCAATGCCAGCATATCAGTGATTGTTGCCAAAGTACTGCAAATTGTGTATGTTAGATGGCGCCCAAGTTTTTTTTTCATAAGTACGATACGAGATAAGCATAAATGTCGTAAATTATTTTTGATCACTCAGTTTAAATAAGTTTGAATTTCTAAAATAATACCTAAATATGCAGACAAGGAATTTTATATTTGAAATAATTGTCTCACAAATCGCACAAAGCATTTTTTAAACACCAGACTCGCGCCACCTATCAAATGTGAAGTATACCAAGTTGGAAATCAATGCCGAAATTTCTCATAGTTGTACTTGTAATAGTTTCTGATTAGACAGACTTATTATACTGGCTTATTGATAATACAGGCAAGCATTTATGTTCGCATATAAAATAACATACTTCGCACACGCTCCGCTTGATATATCATACATGATATATTAATTATAATAGTTTTCAAGAAGTTAGTCCCAAACGATTCATTGTCATACGGAACATATATAGAAAAAAAAACAATTTCCCTTGCATCCACATTCAACGAGCATTCTATTTTTATACCCACTTAATGATATTCATGAAGATTGTGTTCAATATTTTTTTAAATATTCGAAATATTTCTTCCACTGTGCCTCATAGCCGTAACGATCACTCATGCAAAGTAAATACGCAGTATTCAGTCAAGTACAACAAAATTTGTATAGGAATGACTACAATAACAATTATTTTTGATATTTCGAATATGCAATAAAGCGTTAAACTTAATGGAGAGAGAAAAAATTGAATGCATCCACGAGTGTTTATTCAATTTAGATGTACTCTATGCTCCCGTTAAAAATTTACGCTGGGCAATGGACTGGCAATGCTTTTGTAACTAGGATGGGGAATAGCTAACAAGCCGTAAAAAGCTCCCACTGATAGAAGGCAACCCCGTAAGGTAAAATAAAACAAGAATTTGCCAAACCTAACATAATATCAAACGAGTCTTTGTTTCCAAAAACCGAAAGCCGAGGTCAAAATTTGTAAGCTTAACCATGGTGTACAAAGAGGTCCCAAAACAGGATGATTTTTGAGGTCAATTTCTCGACAAATATGAGTGTATTTAAATGAAAATTAAACAAAATAAAATAAAATAAAATAAAATAAAATAAAACAAAATAAAATAAAATAAAATAAAATAAAATAAAATAAAATAAAATAAAATAAAATAAAATAAAATAAAATAAAATAAAATAAAATAAAACAAAATAAAATAAAATAAAATAAAATAAAATAAAATAAAATACAATAA
>JAHXMU010000287.1:554130-570795 GCA_019455685.1 Philornis downsi | reverse complement strand
AAAATATAACAAAGGTGCCAAGTTAAATACACTTATTGCTCTCACTGTATTCAACAAGCTATTAGAATTACAAATTCAGATTGCGATATATGTTCAAGGTTGATCTGCTGCGACGTTGGCGTTGCAAACCACCAAATCGCTTTCAATGCATAACATTTTTTTTTAATTTCTTGGCAATTAAATTAATACGTTTACGGCCTTTTTATGTGAGTGTGGAAAAAATCCATTTCCTTATTACAGGTTTAAACTTGTGCGTTCATTTTCTGTTGGCATTGCAGTGAAATTATTTAATTTTCAAGTGAAATTCATAATTGCCAATGCCAGCATATTTATGCGGTATGTAGTGGTTCGTGCCATGCAACAGGTTGGTGGCTGCATGATGCGTAAAATAATATTTAACCACTGAAGTGTAAAGATCCGATCAGGTTTACATAAATCGTATCTGCGTTAACAGGCATCACCATCACCTAAAAGTAAATACCCTGTTGCAAATAAAGAAAACCTAACTAATTTTCCAACACTCAAATGCGTGGTATAAAAAACGAAAAAAAAGAAACGATAACAAACTGAGAAAACAAACTTAAATGAAATTAAGTAATACTGACAACAAGACGTAGTAGCTAGCAAATACATGGATAGACAGACAAACAGACAGACAGATATGAAATGAAGGCCAACACAACTGACGGCTATGACGTTGACGACCGGCTAAATATGGCCTTAAGCCAAAAGGCATGCAACACATATTCATACTACACAAATCTGTCTGTACGCCAATGTTGCTGATTTTGAATGCAACAAAGTGGAAGAACGGCAAGGCAACCAGTCAGCCACTAGCAACAAACACAGGAGTCACCACTTTGTAATCAATTAAAAATCGTGTTAAGGCGTTTTTTGGCTAACATATTTAACGTTAAACGACATTTTACAAGCTAACGCATTTTTTATATATATGTATTTATTTAATTATTTTTATATTATATATATATATATATATATATGTATATGTTGTCGACTTTTTTGATTTTGAAAAGTTGTGGGAAAATTTCGCAATCTTAAAAAACATGTAAGATGGAATCATATTTAAATAAAAACAGCTATGATACTGTAATAACCACCCCTCCCTCTGGGTATTCGAATCGTCCGGCTCATCGACCCATCACAGATGTACAAACCACAGCTTCTTCATTCCAATTAAATGAACGAGAGAATCTTTGGAACAGACAAAATTAATACACCACCTATAGTACCTAAATTGCATTATTATTGGACGATGAACGGAATGACAATAAATAATCATATATGTAGGATCGCTATAGGTCTCTGTACTAAACAGACAGATCCATATTCACTTTTATTTATAAAGATTATTTCTGCTTTCTAAAAAACACAATATACACAAAATATTTCGAGCGTTATAATTTGCATGTGACTGGTAAAAGACACTATTTAATTTCTGAAATTTTCACTGATAATGCAAGCGAGGGCTTTGGAGTCTATAGGAAATGTCGCAGAAGCCTTTTTAGGTTTGAGGAAAAACATTCATACGGAAACGATTTACTCTTCACCTATGGTACATAAATTGCACTCTTCTAAAAACTGTTAACATGGCTTAAACAATGACTTAGCAAATTTTTACTGAAATCTGATAAACGGTATAGAAGTCTATAAGAAACAGACAGACAAATACATCAAGCCATCTATGGGGCGAAAATTGTATTATTTTCGAATGAATAGACATAATTTGTTACAGTTCAATTGCGATCACATGAAAAGTATAGCACTAACTGGTGTTCTTTCCTTAGCACGCATTTCTTAAGGCGAGTTATACTTTACCTATGTGGAGATATGTATGCCTGCATATTTTTTTTATTACGTATAGCGTCCTACGAAGTTATTCCTTACGTATCCGTAACATTTCGTAGATCACCATATATAAACGTTATTCTATATATGACACGGTTTACAGACGTGTATTGAATTTTTATATGCACACAAAAATACCATATAAAAAATATCAAATAATATTTCGCAGTACCTCTGAAGCAACGGTTTGTATTTTACGTACCTAGTTTGCCAAGTGTTTATGCAACTTTATAGGCTACGGAATTTCCATTTTAAAAAGTTGACAGCGAACTCCTTTGTACCATTTCTTGGAAAACCACAGTGAACTTTATATAAATAACAGTTGCAGCTGTCACTTCTTTCGCACCTGTTTGTAGTGTATTGACACAAATCTAGTTGAAATTCAAATGCGTACTTAGTAGTTGCACCTTGAAAGCCATCCCTACCTACATACATTTAACCATCTTCTATTGTAAACTCTACTCTAAATCTAATGGACATATGGTGCGATAACGAGATTGATCAGATAAGTGGTTTAAAAGTTAAGGGAATGTTCTCAGACGAAAGTAGTATTTAAGTATTTATGAAAAGTATTTCAGCAGACTGAAATTTCTATGGCTGGTTAACAAACAGAAAACTTAAAAGAAGTCAAAATGTTCCAAATGACTCCAATTTAATTTAATTCAGTGCAGGAATCTTGTATAACATTCTAAAACTATATTACATTTTGCTGAACCAATGTGAATCTATGCAGAACAGGGTGCAAAGCTCCACCTATCGTACAATAATAGTACTACTCTAAAAACCTGCACCGACTCGTAAATAACAACTCGTATGAATGGTGTAGAAGCCAATACATATTACCAACGTGAATACACATTGATTTTGGTAGTTACAAATTAATTTCGTGCACAAAAACTGCAAGAGGTCGCTAGAGGTCTACAAAAGTTGATCTAATGGTTAAAAAGGGGAAATCAAAGCTACGCGTTTCGGCGATGTAACTACAATTTAATTTCATGGTTGACTTCATCGACCACAGTTTCGTCGATAAAATTAACAATGATAGTCCGGAAATTTGATTGCTTTGAAGCAATTGCTATTACGGGCTTAGCAGGGTATTTAATAACCATTAGCTTAGCAGGGTATTTAATAGCCATTACATGTCGACAAAAATCAAACTGTATCGGATACTAGCAGATGAACCAATTCTGGTAATCTTCGGGAGAAAACATTCTCCAAAAAATATGTGGACCAATTGTCGTTGATGGAGAACGTTGACGTCGTATGAATCATGAGCTGCGTACCGACATCAATGTACTCAAGTCCATCAAAATACAGCGATTTTGTTGACCGGTTCATGTTGTGTGGATGAACCCAAACGCTCCGGGGCGAAAAGTCATTCACAATCAATTCCATATTCAGAGATGAAGAAGATATATTGGAAGAATCAAGCTTTTAAAACTGTGTTGAAGCAGCACAGAGGATAATTTTCTATTTTTCTATTCTTTATTTCTATCATAAATAAAAATGTGATTCTAATTATCTTCTAAGTATAATAAATAAATAAAAATAGAAAAAAATATCTTTCCGTAAGGACACATATAGCCCCAAATGTTCCAATATAAAACTAATGCGCCATCAATAGCTCCATAATTTAACTATTCGGAAACCCGCATAGAAACGTAAAATTTAAATAGATTTTAAATTAAAATTAAATTTTAAATTAAATTAAAACTAATTTTCATCATTGTCCCATCGGATATCGGTGTGAAAATTCTCGTAGTATTTTTGTGTTTGCTAGCTAACAGTTCAAGGATATTCCAATGGAGCACTGCAAGAAAAAACAATTCGTATGGACCACCAGATAGTGCAACTGCTGTCAATAATATTGACATTCTCATGTTAATAATGTTCCCTAAAGTCAAGATATGGTATCATTGTGATTTAGACACGATAGAATTGTGGTTTAGACACATGCAATGCAGTTCGAGACATAATGCAATAACTGCATGAATCATTCCTTTCTTGAGTGAATGAATTAATCAAAACACAACAGCTTGTGAAAAAACGTCCAATCTACACATTTTGTAAACCAAGTTATAGAATTTATTAATAAATGGTTAGCTTATTATTCCTTTTGCATATGCGAGTACAATTTATTGAAGAAATACATCACAACAGTTCTTGTATTCCTTTAACAATTAATTATAATTTCAAATACATTTAAATTATCGATACTCAGCTAAAACAAGAGACAAATATACAAATACATTTTAATGACCTCCTCTTCATCGTTAACTTCTGTTTCAATGATTTATATGGCTAAAAGTGTTGGTAATATAATAAAATGTGTGAAATTTAAAACTTTTTTAAATTAAAAGTTTATCTGTTTCTGCTATGGAACGAACTGAGTAGCTGAAATGCGCCAAGCCCGTAGAAATTTGTTGAGTACAACTTTTATCATTTAGAACTGGTTTCATTGATGCCATAATTATAGAGGTATAGAATGTATTTAAAGCTAACAACATTTAAACGTATTTACCTATAGCGCATGAGAATTTCAAAATATAAAACGTAAATGTTTAACTACAATTTTTGAAATAATTAAACTTAAAAAAGGCCGCTACATTTCAACGCCATTAGAAACTACACTTGCTGCTAATAATGAAAACAAATCAAAACTTGTTTATTTTTAATGAGATAAGCAATTTTGTTTAAAAGCGCTCGAAGCACTGATTTCAAAAGCTTAAAATGATGGACGACATCATCTAAAAAGTTCGATTACTTCATGAGCACACACTTATATAGTAAAACTAATTGAATGTCATTCCAAGCCACGCTTAATTATTACTAAATCAAAAAAAAAAAACATTGAATTCAAAGTAAAATATCTCAAATGACCTTGAAGCAAAAAATAATGTTAAAAATACTAAATTTAAAATTGTTTTCTTGATCTCAATTATTTAATCGCAGAATTTTGTGAAAGTAAATACTTGCGAGTATATCACCAACCAAAAAGTGCGGCAAAACAATTTCCGTTCCTCTAAATGTTTATACCCTAAACTACCATTTTCGCCTTCTTAATTGTAGTCAGTTAATGTTATTAGTAGGCATTTTTAATGAAGTCAGTTTCTATGACAGAAACGTCATAATTTTATAAATAAGACAATTCATATGTCTGAAAATAGACATCAATTCCTGAGCAGATGTATTATTTCTTTTCAAAGGCAAATCAATATTTTAGTATTTGTATTTAACAAATATTTGCTTAGTTTAATTATACTTCATGGTTGGAGCTTAAGCGCTCAGAATCAAGCAGTCATTTAGAGTGGGAAGCGATGAATGAAGGGGGGAAACAGCAAGGTGGAGCTAAGCAAAATAATAATTAAGAAAAAAGGGGTATAACTACGAAAATCGTTAATACTATAATTAATGTGGCATAGTGAGCCAAACTTTTTTCTTCGAATACACAAACAGCGTATTTGGAATTGATGCCTTCTTTGTATAATTTTGTTATAACATTTGAAAAAAATGTGTTTTGTTGTGTTACTGAAGGAGAAAAAGAGGCAATGAACTAATAGCTTAACATAACAGACACAAAAACAGTTGCACGAAATCCGAACAGTGAAATTTTGGCGAATTAGCGGTTATGTCAACTTTTCATACACCCATTTAGCTTGCACAGTAATACACCGATCGTAATAAAGTTTTACCAGTGTATTACTAACAATTACGAAACTTTTAAATACTATGCAAAGTTATGACTAGAAGTTGGAAGTAGCAACCTCGTATATTTTAGATATGGATATGATATTTGCCGTATATGCTGTTATCATAGAAGGATAAAAATGTTTTCCTACACATCTCTAGTTCTACAATCAGCACATAGAAACTGAAGACACTTTGGTGACCGAATAACCTTATTCGTAAAAATAAAAAAAAATAAATTCCCTTGCATTCCATGACTGAGGCATGAAAAATCTTCTCGGAGCTTATACACAGCATTCTATTTTTAGACTCACTCAACGGAAACTACAGTCTGACGACGGTTTCGAACGTCACCGTTTGAGAAGTGTTTACTAGAATTTCGTCGACTAGTTAAAGTCTTCATCAGATAGATCAAGGTGACGACCGACGCTCAAATAATGCTAAATGACTGTATCTGAGATTGAACCTGCGATCATGCAAGTAGTAGTTGCGTGTACTAACCATCACGCGCCACAGTCGGTTACTTATAAGAATATAGCAGAATGTATTTTGCCAAATGCACGGCACTCTATACATAAATTGAAGTGTAAGGACAATACAGTTTTCTTGAGAGTGTGAAATAAATTTGACCAGCTTATATATGCTATTTTGGAACAGAATTCACAAATTTGTATTTAGGGTCAAAATGAAAACAAAAATGTTCAAAAATTGTTTAGTCCACAAACTAAAAAAAATAAAAAATATTTAAAAAAGAGCAAATAAGTCCAGAAATTAGATGGTCGTTCCAAAAAAAAAAATAGATTTTTAACAAAAATATAGGGTTATCCATTGTAGTATATGAGTGAAGTTTGTCTAAGTATATACTCTCGAAAGATCATCAAAACTGCGCCTAAAACATTCAAGTATGATATATGTAATCTCTTTCCCCCTTTATCTGTGGGTGGGACTTTTCTAGAATTACGTTTACGACAATAAGTTACGTTTGTTCCTCTCACTCCTATCATATAGTTTATTGTTATATCCTTTTCACCTGTTATGTAAATAAGAACATTCTAGAATTAAGTCTATGATATACAACACTATTCTGTAAATATGTTTGTCTTTGTTGCACCCATTATGTAAGTATGTGTTCTCTCTGAAATATTGTAGCATTTTCTACAATAAGTAATTTTAGTATAAATAGAGCAACTTTGTACGTTTTGGGGGAATTAATAAAGTTGACGTTGATGTGGAAATACGCTCCACGATACCAAACCATTTAACAGTTTCAAAAGTAAAGTTAAATAAAGAACATATATAAAGCTATGATTTCGATGAAACTTTTATTTCACTATAATGCTTGGACCTTGCCATTATGTACATATATGCAATACAATATCATTTCAATGACCGCCTCTGGATTGGTTGCAGCAAGGGATGCTTTTAAAGTTTCTCCAGTAAAAAACAAACGGTTCAATGAAAATAGTGCGCACCAATCATTCACGGCAACGACTTCTCCACAATCACTTCTGGATTGTCCCAGCCCCCTAGCGACAATTTTGCTTGTTAACGTAACCGAGTGAGAAATAAGCTTCATCGCTGAAGAATTTTGTTTGTAGTAAATTTTAGCTATTTTATCGCGTTCTCCGCTTGTTAAACGATCAATATTTGTAAACGGTAAAACGTTTACTAAATAAATAAATTTTTAAATGATAAATATTTAACAGTTGACAGCCTTGCCAGACCAGCGGTTTTAAAACCACTAATTGGATGAAGCTAAATTAAACTAGCAACTATACATTTCATTATTGTACAGGGTTGCCCATATTCGACGGACCCATGTTTTTAAAAAAAAAAATCAAAGAAAAAAATAAAAATTTGTTCCAATTAGATTTGTTTACATCAATTTTTGAATATGATATCTCTCAAATGGCCGCCTCTGGCGTTGATGGCGTATTGTGCCCTTTTTGCAGTATTTTCCATCGTTTTCGCCAACATTTCAGCCGGAATAGCGGCTATTTCTTCACGAATGTTGTCCTTGAGCTCTTCTACGGTCCTTGGCTTGTTAACGTAAACCTTTGACTTCAAATGTCCCCACAAGAAGAAGTCAGCGGGCGTCAAATCGGGCGAACGCGGTGGCCAGTCCAAATCACCACTTTTCGACATCAAACGGCCCGGAAACAAATTCTTCAGAAAATCGATTGTTACGCGACTTGTGTGCGGTGGAGCGCCGTCTTGTTGAAACCAGAACTGCCTCATACGCTTTCGACGAATAATTGGCATCACAAAATTGGTCATCATGTCGCGATAACGCTCCTGGTTGATGGTAACAGCATGGCCATTTTCGTTTTGGAAGAAAAACGGCCCAATGACCGTTTTCGCACTAACGCCGCACCAAACTGTGACTTTTTCGTCATGAAGAGGCAATTCTTGAATCTCCTGAGGATTTTCAGTGGCGTAAATGCGGCAATTTTGCTTATTTACGGTCCCATTCAATGTGAAATGGGCTTCATCGGACATGATAATTTTGTTCCAAAATTGCTCGTCATCATCGGCCATTTCGATGACTCGTTGGGCCCATTCCAATCGACGAGGCTTGTCCGCAGGCAACAATCTTTGCGTCAATTGAATTTTGTACGGGAACAAATGCAAATCAACGCGAATAATCCGTTGTAAAGTGGACCGAGCCATGCCCAACTGCTGAGAACGGCGTTTTTGGGATGTTCTTGGGGACCTCTCAACACTGGCTCGTACGGCAGCGATATTCTCGGCCGATTGCCTTGGTCGACTTTTATTTGGCCTCTTCGGATTAGAAAGAGCCTCACCAGTCGAAAATTTTTCGTATAAACGCTTAATGGTGTTCTTAGAAGGCGCACTTCTCACATTTTTTAATATTTTAAAAGCACGTTGAGTTTTCACAATTGACTTCTTCTGTTGAATGTAAATTTCAACTATTTCAGAGCGCTCGCGTGGCGCATATTGTTCCATGGTAAAAATCTGCTTGGACTGACGCTTCAAACGCGGTATGTCATTAAGCGATCTGACATCTCTGTCAAAAGTTATGGCGTTGCCAGATGGGTCCGTCGAATATGGGCAACCCTGTATATCGCTTCAATTAATCTTAAGCCATTTATTATGCTATCTTAGTTGTAGTTGTAGTTGTAAGGTTATCTGACTAAGTCTAAGTCTAAGTCTTCCAAAAATTGATTGGTCATGCTAATTAGGGAAATTTGTTCTGTACAATCTTTTATTCTTAATATCCCATTTTTCTTGGTAATATCAAAACATTCCTAGACATTTTTCAAAGAACATTTTTACTGATTTCATAGAAGTATTAGCAGGCACTCCGACCTTTCTCATTGGGATCTGGTATAAGGTCTAAGAGTAACTATAAAACAAGGAAAACATCAGAATAATATGAGAGATTAAAAATTCAACAAATAGATTTAAATTTTTAAGATTTATCTTATAATTTGTCTTCTGCTTAGCACGCCATAATATCAAGATATGAGCAATAGTGCCAAAACCCTGAAAAACTTGGCCTGAAAGCTACAGCTGTACAAAATGCGGTAAAATATCGAGCTGATAAAAAATAGAATTGAACTATCTATACTATTGCCACAACAGTGACCAAATTATTGTTTCAAAATACTTATGCTTTATAGATATATACTAGTTACTATATTTCCTATCATAAATGTGATCTGTTGTGTTGCTGAGTACAAGTAAACCAAATAAAATGGGCCTTCTATTGGGACTAATGATTAAAGACCGCCAAAATTCTCGAACTGTAGTTAGAAAAATTTCAGTTTTAAAACTTTACTCTCTACAGTTGGCAAGAAATTAATTTCGTTTTTTCCTCACAGATGGCGCTTTTGCTATTTTTCAAATATTTTGGTCAACTGATTAAAATGTATGTTATATCTTTACATAGCTGATATTTCAAGCTTTAAATTGCGCTACATTTTTAGCGGTCCGCTTACTTTTAAATTGCATTGTGAATATGGAAGCATAAAATGAGTATGAGTATGATCTAAAAAGCTCACCGGGATATTTGTGGCGTGCATAGTTCGTATAGTTTGGCTTAATAGAAGGCACATTCCCAAATTATTTCAATGGAAACAAAGATGAATGCCACCGAATTAAGTTACTGAGTACAAATTCAAAGCCATTATCGAGCCGAATCGACACGGTTCTATTCTAGAAGTTGAAAGTGCTACACACGCATGTGTAAAACCATTAGAAATGATTTGCCTCCTTAAAAGAGCTAGATATTTGCAAAGGAAATCCACTTGACAAAACGGATAAGCTCCAGAGATTTATTGCTTAAACGCAATCAAGATGATCCGTTTTTGAAACGCATTGTCACTGGAGATGAAAAATGGAGTCTTTACAACAATGTCAACCTGGTACAAGCAAGATGGACGCGCTTAAACTTCATCATATACTGAATTGCACCGAAAAAGGTTCTCCTATTGATTTGGTAGAATTTTTAGTGGGTCGCTTTTAAGAAACCAAACCATAAACCTTGAGGTCTACTGTTAACAAGTGAAACACTGAAGAAAAAAATAACCAAATTGGTAAATCTCAAAGGCGTAATTTTCCACCAAGATAACGGCAGGTCTCTCACATGTTTGCAGACTTGGCACAAAATTTTCGGGGGTGATGCCATATCCAGCTTTAAATACTGATCTGTTACATTCGAATTTTAATTTATTCCGGAATTTGTAAGATGTTTTCAATGGAAAATCATTTAATACAGATGAAGGCCTAAAAACCAAATTGTTTCAGTATTTTACTAGCAATGTCAGGCATTCTAGCAATCTGTAACAAAAAGTTGCCTCAACTACAGCAGAAGGATATCAAATAGAATGAAACATTGTAGATTAAAATCAATAATTTGAATCAAAAAAATTGAAATTTACTTTGAACGAAACACCGAAATTACTTTCTTGCCAATCCAATATACTTGGTATGGAGGAATCTAGTCTGAAACGATCTTTTAAACATGTCAGAAATTAAAGTTTTATCCTGATATAACTCTTCTAAATATAATTTTCTCTAACGTATGTTTATAGCAACATAACAGTATATGTTATTAAAGTACTACAGTATTAATTTTAAAAAAATTACTATTTTTGCAATAACTTTTTAATTTTTTTTTTATTTTCGTCTTCTTTTAAGTTGTTTGATTTCTTTGCACATTTGTTGAAATCGCACATTTCTCATGTGCTTTCTTTATAAAAAAAAAGACCTTGTCACAATTTCTTTTGCAATCGTTACTATTGTTTTGCTGTGAATTTCTCTTGTTTTATTTTTTTAATGTGCAATTTTATTTTTATTACATTTAGTTGTTTATTAGATGTATATAAATGGCTTTGAGTCACGCGATTGCATATTAAATGAAAAGTTTTTAGTTTTGGTTGATTTCAGGCAAAGAAGGAATAAAATAAATCACAAATGAATAAAACAAATGTGGGCTTCTGGCATTTCGGTGTCAAATCAGTGTAATAATGATGACAAATCATCAGAAATTAACAACAAAATAAAAAAATGTGTTAAAAAGGTGTTGAATAAATTTAAGAAACATTTATCAAGGACACTTTCTCTACTTTAAAACAGCAGAAGACATTTTAGTTGATAGATGATTCATTAAGTTCATACACGAAATCTATATCTGACTGTACTTTTAATATACTCGTATACATATATTTAATTGTTCTTTCAATAAAAATAACACTTTACGAAGTATGTAGTTACATGTCGATTTTGGTTTATAATTAGTACAATTAACATATTATAGATGGCGCATGGGTTTTATGTAGGAAATCAATATATGTATTTTTCATATACATAGACTCCCATACCATAGCAGAAAGTTCCCAGTTGTTTAAGGGAATCCGATGTTATATAAAAAAAAATTATTCAATTCGCATTACTGTTATTATAAGGTACAGTAATAACAAATCCATTATTTCTGCAATAGATTTTTTCATATCTCTCATTCTGTAAGTGCATAACCGACCGCTAGATGACGTTATAAAGCAAATATTTTAAAAAAAATACTCAATTTTGTGATTGCTTGGCTGATGGACATCAGCAAGGAGAAAACGCACAACATTTTACAGTTTTCCTTCGATAAAGACGAGGACGCAAGCCAGGAGTTTGAAATTATGAATGGGGTTTATCCTGATACTGTAACAGCCAATTACATGCAATTTCGTTGATTGCGTTCTTAATATTGAAGATGCCCCACGCTTTGGAAGGCCAATTGTCGAAAATGTCGATAAAATAATTTAAACCGTCAAGTCTGACCGTTATGTGTGCACCGTTTCGATTGCCCAAGAGCTAAATAATGCACAAAAAAAATCCGTTTGGAACCACTTGATTAAGACTGGACACAAAAAGAAACTCGTTGTATGGGTCCTACACGAATTAACGCAAAAAAATTAATGGATCGAATATCCATCTGTGAATCGCTGCTGAATAACAACAAAATCGATGCATTTCTGAAGCGAATGGTGATTAGTGATGAAGAGAGTGTCAGTTGCGACAAGGTCAAGGAAAAACAACCACGGTCAATTGCGTTAAGCTGGCGCATACGATGGGCAAATCGGAATTGACAATCAGGAAGGTTTTCCTGTATATAATTGTGGGGGGATTGACAGGGAATCGTCTACTATGAGCAGCTCCCCTACGGCCAAACTCCTAACTCGAGTCTATACTATCAACAATCGGACTGCCTGAAAGAAGCAATCGCCCGGCAGCAGCTAGCTTTAGCCAATAGGAGAGGAATTATTTTCCATCAGGCAACGCCAGGTCACACACACATCGATAACGACTTATTAGAAACTCTGGGGCACTTTTTAGTCCAGACTTGGTACTAAGTGATTACCACTTCTTTCTATCTGGGGCGAATGATTTTGCTGGTAAAAAATTCGCCTGAAGAGAAGCTTGTGAAAATCGACTGTCCCATTCTTTTGCCAAAACGGGCAATGGCTTCTATGAGAGACGAATAATTGGACACCTTCACGACAACAACCACATCTTCTATTCATTATATATTTTCGATGAGCGTTCGCTTATTCTTGCCAAGCACGAATTCTTTTTTTTTTTTGTATTACCAGCTTCACCCTCTTTAGTCAACAATTTAAACTATAACTTACTACTTCTTTTGTATTTACATATCTCTGACTTTTGCACCAAATAATTTTCTCTTTTATTTTTGAGCGTAAACGACCCAAATGCCCGTCGTAAAAACTGTAAGCATCTTAACATTTCATCGCTTTTAAATGTTATCTTCACTATAATTTATAATTATCTCAAAGATAAGGGTGATTAAATGTGCTGCATAAATTCAGTATGACAGATTGTTAATGCAGCAAACTAAATACAATATAAAATAAAATGGTTTTGCCATTTATCGTAATACAAGTTAAATATTTAATTAAATCTCATTGCTTTTCATTACATGTGACGCAAAATCCATTAATTGATTTAGGGTGTGCCATATGCTAAATATGAAAGCCATTTCAACGTGGTACCCCTCTTTCCATGTTGATAAAACAATCAAAGCCATTCATAAATTCAATTACATTTTGAATTTAAAACAGAGTGACTTTTTGTCTGACCAATTTTGGGGCAATAGGTAAAAACAGACAACCATGTTGATCATGAAAAAATAAAATATTACACTTCGTTTAGTATGAATACAATTACAAAAATATATTGGGCATTATAGGCAGAATACTGTTGAAGGTGGTATAAAAATAAATATAAAATTTCAAAAGAAATAGCATTATGCCTATCCCAAAGCGATGTTAAACTCAATTTTATAACGCTGGTAGAGCTTTGGCCACACAAATTGTGAAAAATTGTAATAGTATTTAAGTGACCACTTAGATAAGCTGAAATAATAACACCGATCGGTTTTGGGTGATGGCACATCGTTGACAGAATGTATAATTTTAACAAAAGAAAAGCCAAGTAAAAAGTAATGTGATGCACCAATGCTCAAAAGACAGATTTTCCAATGTTAAGACCTATCTCATTTTGGTCCACAGTATTTTATAACTTTGGAAAAGTATTAGCCGAGCAATAAGTAAAATGAACATATGTTCAAATTAAGAAATTAAAGGATTCTGCTCCATAACTGAAAAACATTATCCGACATAGGATTATATTTTTTCACGCGAAAGATGGTAATACAAGGATAGTTTTGAAAAAGTATTCGCGTTCCTATTCAAAAGTGTTCATATTATCATGTGGTGAAAAACTCCAGTAAATAAAGGGTGTTCCAACAAGAACGCAAGATTTAACTTTTAAATAAAACACAGATATTTAAAAAATATCGTGAAACTTTATTGTATCGCAAAGTAGAAAGAATGAGGTTATGTATGGAACAACACATCGGGCAGATGGCCGCCGCGGCTTTGCTGGCACACACGCGATCTTTCAATGAAATTTTCAGTGACCGTTTTGCATAAATGCTGCGGTATTTCATTAATGCAGCGCCCAATTTCCTCTTTTAAGACTTAAGTCGTCGTCGGCTTATTCGCGACTTCAAAAAACCCCAAAGAAAAAAGTCTTATGGTGTTAAATCGCACGATCTAGGCGGCCAATTCTGGTCTCTAAAACGCCAAATAACACGACCTGGTAATGACTGATGCACTAATTGAATTCTTTCTCTGGCTGTATGACATGTGGCGCCGTCTTGTTGAAATCACATGCCCTCCACACTCATTTCTTCAATTCTAGGCACGAAAAACCCGGTTATCATTTCACGATACCGAACACCATTGACTGTCTTGCGTTCTTGTTGGGACACCCTTTATAATTAGTTTTTGTACCTTTTGGTTGTACCTCGAGATTAGCAAACATTTATTACTTAAGAATTTGGCTTTCTGTTGGTATTTGTTAAACCAGTATTGTGATTTTATTGCATGGCTTGTTCATAGTCTGTTTATTTTGCAAACTAGTGCATCGGTCATAAATTTCGGGACTAACACATAGATGTCGCTTTCGATAAGCAATCGATATTCTTTCTACAAAAGGAACAATCTTTAGACATCACCTCTCAAAATTTCAAAACATTTCGATGATTTGTGTGTGAGTTACAGTGATTTGTATGACATCACCTTTCATTTATGTATGCAACAAATTGTTGTGTTGATTAAACCATTCAAACTCTATAACAGGTTGAAAAGCGTTGTGGAGGGATTTTAAACAAGGTCATACGAGGGATTTTCAAAAGAAGAGATTACATCGAAAATCGTTAAACAGATCTGAAAATGTGTATAAATAACCGACAAAAAAAAAGTTGTAAAGGATAGTTCACGTCCTAAAGATATCCAAGCATGAGTTTATTCACTATATTGTATTCAAAGTTGGTATGAGGAGAATATTTTCCAAATGGGTACCACGTTTGCTAACAGTGGAACGAGAACTTTAACGTGTTACTGTTTCAGAAAGCTGTTTGGGGTAGCTTAAATGCAATAAAAAAAGTTTTCTTGCGTTATGTGACCGTGGTCGAATCGTGGTTTTACCGCTATAATCCCAATTCGAGTTGACAGCTGGTTTAGCAGAAAACATCTGGCGAAAGCCATTCAAAGCATACAAAACTGCAGCAGGAATTGACCGGTAAGGTCTGTATTTTAGAAAGCACGTGTTACTTCAAAAAGGGAAATACTAGTTAATAGTGAAATATGGCGCTTAGGAGTCTTCTGAAAAAAAGCGTCATTGAAAAATATTCCAAAACTGCATAAATTAACGTCTAAATTGCTGCCCCAAGCGGCGCATTTTCTAGATCTGACGAATTCTATCTATGTGGAAATCCAAAATAGATGGAATAAATGATGTTGCAGAAACTGAAGTGCATTTCGAGGGTCTTGACAATTTCTTGTATAAAAAGGCACCTAAATGTTAAAGTGTTAGCTTGACTATCTATAAAATAGAATTTTGGACAAAAAAAGAGGAAAATTTTGTTTTTATTCCTCAGTCCAGGGACTTGTTGACCGTAAATTTAAGAAAAAGTAAGCCCAAAAGCTTTGGTAGGAACGTTGGCGAAGCATTGAGAGTCAGTTCTATCGGCGTAGGACTTTAAATATTTTATTTTATTTTAATTTATCGGGAGTTGTGTAAAATAAACACTGGCAAAGCGTTGCTAGGTCGGTCTAAATCGCTTTTTTGAGACCACTTAACATTGGATGTCATCGGTAGAGTGATTTTGCGGCAGTACAAATTATTTGTATCATTGTCAATTTTTACATGGGAATATGGAGTGAACGAGTCGAATATTTTCACTGTGATAAGTTCTAGAAGTTTAAACATAAAAACTGGAGTTACCACACGAATTTACATTCTTCATGTCCTACGCGGTTATAACTTAGTTCATATTAATAAGTATTTTAGAAATATTAACCGGCCGGTACACTAAATTTTTCCAAACTTTCTTGGGGATAAGATGAAGGATAAATGAGCCTATATGTAGCATACAGGCATTTATCAACATGATTATACAAGACGTTTCACTTTAATTGCGCTATCTATATATATAAAAATGAATCGTGGTTTGTTCCTATGCTTAAAACTCCAGAACGGCTGGACCGCTTTGCATAAATTTTTGTATATGCGTCTGGGTGGTGCCCGGGATGGTTTAGATTTACAATTCGGTCCAATTGGATAAAGGGGCGTGGTACCTCCCATACAAACAAAAAATTAAAAATCAATTATTTCTGCTTCTGCTTACGGTATTTAAACAAAATTTGGTGCGTAGGTTTGGTGTACATATCTTAAGTGCTACTGCAAATATGGGCGGGATTGGACAATGGGGCGTGGTACCTCCCATACAAACAAAAAATTAAATATCCAATATTTCTGCTCCTGTTTACGGTATTTGAATCAAATTTGGTACATCGGTTTTGGTGTACATATCTTAAGTGCTGCTGCAAATATGGGCGGGATTGGACATACAAACAAAAAATTAAAAATCAATTATTTCTGCTCCTGCTTACGGTATTTGAACAAAATTTGGTGCGTAGGTTTGGTGTACATATCTTAAGTGCTACTGCAAATAAGGCGGGATTGAACAATGGGGCGTGGTACCTCCCATACAAACAAAAAATTAAAAATCAA
>JAHXMU010000287.1:528830-554120 GCA_019455685.1 Philornis downsi | reverse complement strand
CTGCAAATATGGGCGGGATTGGACAATGGGGAGTGGTACCTCCTATACAAACCACAAATTAAAAAGCAATTATTTCTGCTCCTGCTAAAATTTGAAGGCAAAGCAACGTTTGCCGGGTCGGCTAGTTATATTTATAAAAACTATTGTTGATACGTAAACAATGACATATGCAAATTTTAATTTAAAGTAAAGTAACTACTTTTCATATAAATGTATGAGAATATTTGATTTTGCTCAAAACTTTTTATCTTTTTTAAGATCTACTTTTGAATTCAAAATTTATTTTTTGTTCTAATTTTTTACAGAATTTTCGTATTAATACCAAAGAATTCAATTTTAGTAAAAACGAAAAAAAATTAATATAATCTTATATTTTCACAAACTAATATAACCCCAAATTATACATATTATAATTACTCAAAAAAAAAAAAAAAAAAAAAAAAAAGAAAAAAAAAAATGTTGAACTCTTTTTCAATTGCCATCAAGTGAGCAACACAATTGTGGTACTCTCACACCACGCGATCACTTAACATTCCACTCATGCTCACAAAGAAGGGGCCTTTTATCGTCAATATTTTATTCAACACTCGCAGGGCGGTAGTTAATTGTATCGAAATTTCGAAACGAATCTTTTAATTATGTATACACAAATTACCGCTAATTTTATTCAATACACGATGAGGGACAAAAAGATGGTCAGAGGGACAGAGAATGAAGCTCTCACCACCACCAATTGCCGCAAAAACAAAAGAAAATAGAAAAATTATCATTTCTAATTAATTATCGTTACTAAAACGTGAAAATAATATTGGCAGCAAATAAGTGTGGCCAAGAATGGGGGGGACACATTCGTATAATACTGAAATGGTGACCAATATTCTGCCTTTGCAAGTCAGCAGACGCACAACAATAACGGTTAATACTACAGCACGTACTCACGGCTCGTTATTATGTGGGGGATCTACTGAATGGTAATAAAATGTTAGTTCTGGCATAAATTTAACGGAAATTGAGGGGCATTTTTTACAATAGTAGACGACCTCAAAAAGCCGTTCACCTTAATTTTCTTACGACGCATAATCGTTTAGATTTAAATGTACAATTAGTTATGACACAGATGGATAATAGTTTGATGTTGGAAAAATTTACGATGACGATCCCAAAACTAGCCGACCTGACGTATACAGATGGTGCCAGTAGTTTGGAAAAAATTATTTTGGTGAAAAGTGGCAACTTTATAAAACATATGGTTTAAGTTTCAAGGCGCCACGTTGTTTAGTATTTTTATTTGAGCCATTAAAATTAAACGATCTCAATGAATTTGTAAACATGGAACAAATTGGTCACCGTTGTGTAATTCAATATTACCATTTGAACCGGTCAGTCCAACCAATATTTAAACCGAGCTAGATTCTACTCTGGGGAAGTCTGCCTTTTCGTTTGCGACTGTAAAATGTCGCGTAGTAGAGTTTAAACTAGGCCGTATGAGCTGCCAAGACGAACACCGTAGTGGTTGACCTATTGAGATGTTCACGATAAACACAATTAATAAAATCCACAAAATGGTATTGGATGATCGTCGACTGAAGGTGCGTGAGATAACTTAAATGGCATAGGCATTTCAAATAGTGCCATGCATCGTATATTGACCGATTTAAAGATGGGTGCCACGCTTGCTTTCAATAGAACAAAACCAGCGTTGTGAAGATGTTTCAGTAGAGTGTTTGGCGAAGTTTCACCGCAATAAAGCCAAATTTTTGCGTCGATTTATAACTATGGTTAAGACATTGGTTATCTTCAGAAAGGAAAAACCATCAACAGGGATTTCAAATGCCACGCTTGCTTTCAGTAGAACAAAACCAGCGTCGTGAAAATGTTTCAGTAGAGTGTTTGGGGAAGTTTCACCGCAATAAAACCAAATTTTTGCGTCGATTTATAACCATGGTTGAGACATTGGTTATCTCCCGAAAGGAAAAACCATCAACAGCAAATATTATGCTAAAAAAAGTATGGAAAAGGGCGGCATTTGGCGAAAAATAAAGTATTGTGTCATCAACAAAACACATCCACTATTGGTATGGCCAAAATTAATGAACTAAAGTTCGAATTCCTTTCTATTCTATTTTCTAACCTAAAAAAAATGGCTCAGTGGTAAAAGATTTTCCAACAACGAAGGGATGGAGTCTGCGATTGATGACCATTTAAGAAATTTGACAGTTCTTACTATAAATAGGGTATAGAAGCTATTGAATATCGCCGGAAAAAGTGTATCGCGTTAAAAGCAGTTTATGTTCAAAAATAAGGAATATTTTTAACAACTTTTGTGTGTCTTATTTGTTTAGAACCGCCTTCTTATGTCAATTAGGATTGCCTTGAGTTTGGGAAGCCAAATTTTCGAAAAAGTGGCATTTTGAAAATGTTTCTGTATCTCTTTACGTTTATCTACGTAATGAATTGTTATGAACATATCGCACGATGGTATAAGATGATTGCAATACAAATGGAATCCTACTGCATCTCGCAATATTATAATGCTTTTAACTCTAAGTGTTGAGATGTTTCTCAATGAAATTTGCAAAAAGATCTTCCTTCATTTTACAGCTCACTTTTGTTTTCTTACAAACTTTTCTTTTGTTTTCTTATAAACTCAAATTAGTACTGCTTGTTATAGGGTACTTCAAACAATTTATGCACGGAAAATAACTGATGACGTGGCATGGCATAGGCGACAAGTAATGAGTGACATATGGAGAATAAATTATATGAATACTACAAAACCTACTAAGGGATTCCAAGTAATATGCGGAGTTCACTTAAGTAAAGGCAAAACAATGGAAGCGAAATAGACAATTAAGTAGGGTAGACTATTCATATATGTATCAGTAATAAAACTGAAAGAAAAACCAGTACAGAAATTTCTATCAGCTGAATCGAGTTATATAAACCTTCACCCGAAGTATTTTGCATTGTCGGAAAAGTGGACTGAGTGCCAGAAGAAGCGTGGAAAGTAACCTGATTCTTATCAACAAACGCCGGGAACTAAAATACAATTAAAGCAACAAAATTATAACTTGACGATTTTAATTATTATAAGTAATAATTATTGTAAGTTACTCATAACTTGCTGTCTTTTGCTTAGAAATTATAGAAAAACTATTGCTGTTTGCAAAAGCGTGTAATTTGTATCTGAGATATTCTGAGGGAAGCGGTGATGCAGAGCATTTTAATTCGCTGAACTGAGCTTTGTAAATGCCTGAAGTTTGTTTAACTCTACAGAATTTAATACAATATAAGATAAATGATATGAATCTAGTAAAATGTAGGTTAAATTTTTTAATTCAAAATATCATAATTTAATGCAATCACAAACAGTTCAAAGAACTTTAGTCTACGAATTAAAGTTTACAGGGGAAGACATAAATTATGATAAAACCGTCAAACTGTATGGGAGGTAGCCAAATAAGAGTGACAATGCGGTCCATTTTCATTCTCAAAACTAAGTATATCAAGTGCATGATGTAAGGCAAATTTAGCTGAAAAATGAGAAACTGCTTGAAAGAATAATTAAATCGGTCATTTGTATGAGAGGTAGCAGAATAGGGTGATTACTTGTTCGATTTTTCTCAAGTCTTACCATGCAGTACAAATCAATACAACGATAAGAAATCTCGGTTGCGGCAGTCTACAAATTAGGAATTATCGGTAAAAATTTTAATTTAGGAAAATCAGTCAGTTTGTATGGCTGGTATCAGAAGGAACATGACAATGGTGTCCATTTGTATTCTCAGACCAGACCAATTGATGAAAATGTCAATAAAATAATGAAGACTGTCAAATCCTACCATGATATAAACACTGTTTCGATGACCCAGGAGATACACTTTAACCAAAAAACAACAGTTTGAAACCACTTGAATATGGCTGGATACAAAAAGAAGCTCCATGCATGAGTTAATGCAGAAAAAAACCTCATGGTTTGCCATCTGGAAATCGCTGCTAAATTACAACAAAGTTGAAGGTGACTGGTTGTGAGAAGTGGGTCACTTACGTTAATGCCAAGCGAACGGGCTTAGTCAAATGGTACTTAGTCGGCTCAAACAATGACCAAGCCTGCATTATCTTTCAGGAAGGTTTTGCTCTAAGCTTGGTGGGAATGGCGGGAAGTTATATACTATTTTTTCCCCACGGCAAAAACCTTAACTTGAGACTGAAATCTAATGGTAGAAAGATTTATCTAATAAAAAAAAGACATTTTTGTTCCATCAGGACAACCCCAGGTCACACACATCAATAGTAAGGTTCTTATGCATTCATTTTACAATCCGGACCTGGCACAAGTGATTACAACCTGTGAGTTGCCTCAAGATTTTTTTTTTTTTATTTTTGTCAAAAGATATAAAGGTTTCTATGAGAGTGACGTAATGAAATAACCTTTAAACTTTACTAACTTTACTAAATAAAGCTTTTAATATCATGCAAAAATAATGATATTATTTTTACTACAACTTACAATTTTGGCAGTCCCTTTAAGCAGACTTTCTGAATGATAAATTCTCAGTACATTATTGGTAAAATGTATATAGATTTTAGTATTTTTTCATTTGTGAAGTGACTTAAGTCGATATATTACGTTTTATTTTACGATTATCAGGTGTATAGCGCATGACACTGTGGATCGTCATGTACTCTTGACTCGCATCCACTCGTTTCATTTTATGAATTGAGACAAAGTTTATGAATTATTTTTGATTTAATTCATTTATAAATAGTTTATGCCAGAGTAAGCATTTTGAGAGTAATTGGTAATCCACTTAAAGCATGAGTAATCCATATACATTGCCATGAAAAAGGAGAAAAGATCGCAACTCACCACTTATAGGTAATGTGTTACTGGCATCAAAACATTACACATAACCTACACACTTCTCATGAATAATTTGGTATTTTACACATCACTCACGGCCGTGAGTTATTCATGGGTAGCCCAAGAGTCACTCATGGGTACCACATGCTCATTTTAATTCAAGATATGAAAAGTTAGAAAAATTAATATAACAAGAAAAAGGAGCGGTCCAATATCGAAAATAACATAATTTTGCGATTTTCTAAAGGGGATGGGCAAAATGCGAGCCTTCACATAATGACAAAACATTTTCAAAAAAAATCGCTAAAATAACTCATGAAAATAAGACGCATTTTGGCCTGCAATGGAGGCTCAAACCAGGTGATGCTTTGCACATAAAAAATCGCTATAAAATAAATCGCTAAAATTGAAATACTTCTAAACACCATGTTAGTAAATCTTAATATCACACAAATAATATAATTTTGCTAATTTGTGAGCAGATAACCATAAATTTAATTTTAAAAAATTGCTCCAGTTTAACCACAATTCTGAACGTTAGTTTGAAAAGCATTTACTAGATTTGCTAATTTTACAATACATCGTATTGACCACTGCTCAAATAATGTTAGGTGGTTGTTACGAGGTTTCAAACCCACAATCATATGACTGAGAGACGTGTAATATATGAACGTAAGAAAAGCTTAGAACTTCATTTTGTAGTAACAAACACAGAATATTTGATAAAAAGCTTAGATCGAGAACGTATAATATTTCAATTACAATTTAATTTTATTGCATTGACAAATACTGTAAAATCGTAACACAAATGCAATCTTCACCACAAAACTTACATATGCCAACATTTTCATTGCAAGTATAATTTTTACTACAAAAACTGCCGCCAATAACTTACAAAATGCGCCCTCGTGGTTGCATCCATACAAAACTCTAGAAAACTATATTTCGTCACGGTTTCGTTAACAACTAAACGAATGGAAATCACTAATATTTGCTTAACAAATTTACAATTGTTGTAATTCACAATAGTTCAGTGTAATGCAGTTCAGTTCAGTTTAGTTCAATTCTGTTGTTTACCTGGCATTGAGGAAGATCGGGAAGTGGTGGCCGACGAATTTGTACTCGACGACCAAAGACATTCCGAGAGTTCGGTTTGTACGGCGACATGAAGTTTAAGTACCATTTTGAATGATTTGATATTATATGAGATTTTATATTAGGTGTATTAATTTGTTGTATAAAATTCGATATGTTGCACAATCTTAAAGCTAACCACAAGTTTAAAGCTAAAATTACAGAAAACCATGATTGAAAAAAAAAACCGTAACAATAAATAAATAAGTGAAATATTACATAATTGCGGTTGAATTGGGGATTATTGCTTTTCAAATTTCACAGTTTTCGAATTACTTGGCGACACTGAAAGCAATGCGTGTAATATTTTATGAGAAGGTTTGCCATGCGTTTGAAATTGGTATAGGTTGAGTCACCACGACTACCCCGCCTTTTGGTAGTGGTTGTTAGAGCATTTGGCGAGACCACTGGCATTCGAGAAATTGAGAGTTTGAGTTCAAGTGTATATAGAACATTGACCCATATTTGTAGTATCTCATCATCATCATCATCGTAGTCGTAGTCGTCATAGTTATAGTTTGCTCAAGTGTCAGACATGGTTTCTCAGTTGTGTTGTAAAATTCCTTGCTTATTAATTGGCTCTTGAGTAAACGATTCACTTTCATTTACGACACGAGCTGGCAGTCAAGTCTGCCAGTGCAGCAATGTGTGTTGAATTTCCTATTATGTTTAATTGCTGTTTTCTGAGGTAGTAAGTGTTGTTATTGTTGTTGTTGCTGTTGTTAAAGATGCTGTGTTTTTTACAGCTGGTGGTCTCGTAAATCCTTATCTTAATGTACGTTCTTTGTGCACGAGTAAATATTATTGCATGGTTCACTTCTTAAGAATTTCACCATAATTTTTGTTTTCTTTTAAATCGTTTTGGGATTTTTTTAAGAGATAAACCAAGAAAAGTAAAAGAATTTATCACACATTTATTTACACTTCATTTCTTTTTCTTTAAATTATGCACAAACATTTACATTTCGATACATTTCTGGCAAATGTGACACTTTTATTTTCTTAGTTACTCAAAGATTTCTCTTCTCACCACTTATAGAATATGTTTACTCTTGAAATGACAAAATATTTCTCTTTCTTTCTGTATTTTCCTCTCCAAGTAATATAAACAGCCCCTTTTCTTCTCTTTACCGCTTTTTTTTCTAATTTCTATTAAATGCTCTTTTTGATGGCCCTAACAGTGGGAGGTGGGGAATTGCTTAAAAATTACAATTATCACAGTTATTTTAGGAATTTTTTAAGTAACTATTTTTTTTCGCCGTTGCTTTTAATGAGATTCTTTTCTTTTTCTCGTTATTTTTTGAAGTATTATAATTTCGTAATTTCTTTATTCGAAATTTCTTTTCCGCCATAACATCATTTTATGACCGTTACAGATTTTAAACTACACGGTTGTCGGTTTCGCGTTTTTTACTTGATTCTGTAAAAGGGGTGACCCCAGTTAAGCCAAATCACCAACCGCTTGGTTGGACTGTTGTTGTGTTACTGAAATAACAGAGGAAACAAAACGGAAAACTTTTGTTTTAGTGCTACGCGCAGCACTCGGCGTCGTTGCTCAGAAAATGTGTGTGTTCACGTTGTGTTTTCAAACGACAACATACAGAGATTCTTAAATGGTCACTAAGGAGGCAGGTTGTAACAGTTGTTAGCATTACGTACATGCATACTTCAGTTTAAAGACATGTGTTTTCAAGTGCCACAAAATCATGTACGAATAGCATATATTAGGTAAACACTCACAAAAAGTATGTTTTTAATAGTTCATGTATACGATTTATAAACTATTTTGGTTTGTAGTATATGTTATTCAAATTAGAAAAATTTTCATTTATTTCAAAATGACCTTCAACTCTGCAAGTGATTATGAAGGACATATCAAAAAAAAAAAAAAAGTTCATAAACATTATTCAGGAATTACACCTGCAAATTGAGTATTGAGTTTTTCGTGCTTGCACATGTGGTCCTTGGGCGTGATTCATTCACCTTTCCCTCTATGAAATACCGACTGAAAGTTGAACAAAAAACATTGTATAACTCTTACCTATCTTCTTTCCAAAAGAATAATTACATTAATTCTATTTCACCAGTTTTTTTCCGATTGATATTTTATTACAGTTCGTATAGCGCATATTTTCTATTACTTGTGGATAGGATACGCTTGATAAAAAAATACGCATAGTATGTCCTATTTTTGTAACAATAACCTAACAAGTCTATAACCATTTTCTAACTAACAGTTACCATCCCCTTTAGGTTTTATGATGATCATCCCATTAGTCTGGCCTCTACAATGATTTCAAAAATTGTTTGGTACCGCCACTTTTTCTTAAGATGTATTTCTTTTTTCTATGTAACAAATTGATGTTTCTTATCTCGTATATTTAATGAGATATAGTTGCTAAAATCGGTATGTTATATGGCTAATGCCTCAAGCCCCCTTTTCAATTGCACCCTATATGGCATATGAAATTTCTATTATACTAATGAAATCCTGTGAATTTTCCTTTCAGTTAGACCCATTTTTCCAGAAATGCGTTTAGTCAATGCTATTTACATTTGCGTGTCCAAAAAACTCTCCTCCCAAACATAGTAATCGACTATCGGTTTTTTTTTCTTACTACATTCAACAACCACGCGCTTTACGATTGCTTCTTGGGGATGATTCCTTCTCATCTATATTAATCAATTATCACCGTATAAAGCTTTTAATGTTAGAAAGGTACTGAAAAACATATTTTTTTGCCACGATTCCTTGTGTAGAATAGTTTTTTTTTTCTATTGGAACAATTTTGCCCACTTATGATATCGTTTCATAACGTCGTGAATGACAAGAGAAAAACCAGTAGAGAAATTTTAGCTAAGTATACTGGCTTCATATACCTTCAGTCGATGTTTTTTTTTGCTTTTAAGCAAAAATGTGAGAGATATTAGAAGGTGATGCTAGATTCTAATAAAAAAATATTTTGACTTATCACGATAAAAGGAGGAAAATTTTAACTTTTTGAAGTGTTCCGTTTAGAATTTATAGAGGGATCACAGTCCTTTGCTGTAATGCAGTCCATTTTCGTTCTAAAAACTATGATTACTAAATGTCTGATGCTTGCTAAATTATTCTAAATTTAGTGATATGAAATGAAATATATGAATCTTGGAATATGTCAGTTAAATTAGGTGATTTTTATGGGGGGTAGCAGGTAATCTGATCGATTTTTCTAAGTTAAACAGTGAGTTAATTCAAAACACAAAATTTTAGGTTATTGCAGCAAAATCCTAGGTTATTACGGAGAAAATACTGATTATCGTAAAATCGGCTAATTTGTACAGTAGGTTCCAAAAGGGAAGTGATAATGAAGGCAATTTTTTTTCTTAGACTCTGCTTTAGCACATGCTGAGCGTGTGCCAAATTTGACTGAATTTTGTGCAGCCGAATGAAAAAGTTGAGGTTCAATTGGACATTTATATGGGAAGTAGCAACACTATCCATTTTCATTCTCAGAGCCAAGTCTATGAAAGGCATGATTTGTGTCAACTCTTCTTGAATTTAGTTCACTTCCTTCAAAGAAGGAGGACCGATATATAGGTTAAATCGGTCGTTTGTATGGAAGTTACCAGAGAAGGCTGGGCAATACAATCCATTCTCTCTCTCAGAGTTTATTGAACGTATTGTGTGGATCAAATTTGACTAAATTTTTTACTTTACCTTGGAAGATATTAAGCTAAGAATATTTGGACTAAATTGATCGTTTGTAAGGGATATGCCTGAAGGGACGTGGCTAATCGGTTGATCTTTTCAAACAAAAATTTTCAATGAATCAAATATTGTTTATCGCAAGCAACCAATTAAGGGTTGTAGGAAAAAAATTGTATTGAAAAAATTGGAAATCGATCATCTACATCTATAATCTCCGGATAAGATCTAGATCAAAATATTGTGCTGCGACAAGTTTGAAGAAGTTTCATAGAAATTTAGGATAGATATTGCATCTCCAAGCCAGTCGGCTAGGCAGACGGACATTGCTCAATCGATTTACAAAGTCAGGAGACACATTTATTTAGTCAAAATGTTACTTTGTACTGTCAACGCTGCTTTCTTGGTATTAGATTTTTGCCGTAACAAATGATATATATCTTCATTTCTTCGTGTAGAATTATAAATAACAAGAAAACGTTTCCTTTCCCATTTGTACTGTCGTATAGTTTTTGCTTTCTAAAGAAAACCGCATTTCGAAGCGCGCTTTTTTAGAGAGGTTCTACTATGAAAGTATATGCAATATACAAAACCGGAAGATTTTAAGCAGTGAATTAATTTGATAAGCTGAGTTATCAGGCAATCATTATAAATAAGTTCAATATTAAAGCCATACAAAAACAGGATTTTACGAAATCTTTTTTTTTTTTGCGAATCTTACCTTCAGTGTATCAACCTTTCATTTTCACAGTATTGAAATGCATACATTTCTTATGCGTAGTAACTGGTCAATGACGGCTCATTCTCCCCCAAACGAAAACGAGTTTGAGAACATCTTACTAGACTACAACAACAACCACAACAACGCCAAAACGAAAGACTATGATGATACAACAGCAATAACAACAAATACAACTAATCATCCAAATACGTCATTGTACCGAAAATATTTCCAACGTGAGGAATGAAAAAAAAAAATACTACAATCAAGAACAAACGAATGGCGAATGTTGTTGGAGACATTTGAGGGGAACAAGCTCAACGTTCAAAAAATCACTGATTCAAGACGACGACGATGACAATGGGAATAAAAAAAAAACACGTTGTTTCGTAAAGCACAAGCTTTTCATTCTTTCATTCTCTCAAATAAGGCAATAGCTATAATCAAACTTACAACATCACATACAAGATGAACTTTAAGCAAAGAGACACTAAAGAGAAAACGACACAAAAATAGAGAAACGCAAGTTTTCTACTGCGTACAAAAACAATCACAAGCAAATTGGGGAGGATTTCACTGGCTCTCAATGATATAACAAATTAAACTCTTTCAATGGATACCCTCGCACACATCATTTAAAACAATCAATTAATAACGAATAGCATTAATACGAATGTGAAGAATGTTAGTAATGGTGGTATGTTATCAAACTTAGTATGTTATTAACATTGCACACATGATTGAGTATTATATGAGAAATGTAAAGTAATCATATAAGCAACTGCTATTAACATTTTAGTGTTATTAACATGTTGATAGCCTGCATAGCATTAAACATGTTATTAACAGATACAAAAAAAGCTTTCTAATTACGTTTTTTTCCACTTTTAACAGAATTGGAAATGGGGGGAAAAAGGTGAATTCAATTGGCGAAAACATTAAGTTCCATTCTGTTTGGGTTTTATGATATCATTTGTGTTATAACAAAAAAAAAAAAAAAATATTACGCATTAGTTTTTGCCTACAAAAAACATACATTTTCATTGAAGCAAACATTTGAACGGTTTTGATGATTTTATTTTGCCTGTTTGTTTTGGTAAATTTCAGATGGTTGCTAATATACGAGGGTGGTTTGAAGACTTGTTATTTTCAGGGAGAAATGACAATAAAAATATTTATATGATTTAAGGATCTAAAGGCTGTGTGCCGAGTTGAGATTTCTTGTCCGTGATAGGTTGTGTTGAAATTTTATTGTGTAGTAAAGCAAAGTTTATAATTTTTCTGTAATGAACGCACGTGAATAATCCCAATATTTCACTTGACTTTTGTGTTGAAGTGGTATATCTATAAAAAGTGCTAAACTGATTAAAAAAAAAACCGAAAATATGGAAAAATTAGACAAATCTCCGTATCTCGGAGACACCTTCACATGGCGACAATTTTTTTTTTTTTTCAAAATCGCAAAAATTTAAATATGGATATAACTCAAAAACATAGCTTACAAAATTGCGAAAGTAACACTTTTTGAACTTCAGTTAAGGTCATTAGATTGAGAACATCAGTTTAACATCAATAAATATCTAAAAAAATATCGTTCAAATAATAAAGAGCTGGAATCAAAATGTCATACCAAATCCAGAAAATGTAACGCCAAGACGTGATAATGCCAAAAATTTCGGTCATATTTTTTGTTTAGCAATTGTATTTTATTTTATTTGATTTTATTTTTTTTTATCCACATTTCTGTGGATGAAATATTGGAGTCATTATATAGCACAAGTCGGATGCACACAACTTCATTATTTTGATAATTGGATAATTAACTTCCGAGTTATAAATCTAATCATATTTTTGCCATTTTTTTTTTTTTTTTAATTTGGCGATATTGGAATAATTTGTAGAAGACATCAATCCACTCCCTCAGAATCTCCTCAAAAACCAAGTCTTTGCCTTTTCTAATTCTTAGTATTGGAATAATTTGTGAAGAACATCAACTTATACCACTCCCTCAGAAGCTCCTAAAAAATTAAGTCATTATCATTATTGAAATATAATTTTTTTTACAACTTTTACATATTTTCTCCATTTGGCCCTACCATTCTGTCTATATTCAAGAATTTTCTACAACTTACTTTTAGGCAAACTTTTCACTGCCCTTTCTTTAATACAGAGAGAGCAAAAATAAATAAAATTAAGGGATGAAGTGAAGCAAAAGCGACAAAACGCACAAAAAACGCAAAACGCTGGGCTTTGGTATATTTCTACAGCTTTATATTTCAAGCTATATTCTTGAAAATTTTGCTAGGATGATCCCAAAATGTTGGTGAAAAGTGGCAACCTTATAAGGCATATGTTTTAAGTTTCAAGGCAACAGGTTGTTTAGTATTTACATATATATTTGAGTCATCAACGATTTCAGTGAACTTGTAAACATGGAAAAAAATTGGTCACCGTTATGTAATTCAATATTTTCATTTAAAGGTCTCAGTTCAACCAATATTAAAACTGAGCTAGATTCTACTCTGGGGGAGTCTACTCCTTCGTATACGACTGTAACATATTAGGTAGCAGAGTTTAAACGAGGCCGTACGAGCTGCCAAGACGATCAATTGAGGTGTCCACGCCAGACACGGTTAAGAAAATCCACAAAATGGTATTGGATGATCGTTGGCTGAAGGTGTGTGAGTTAGCTGAAATGATAGGCATTTCAAAAATTACTGTATGTCTTATATTGACCTAAGATTTGAAGATGAGAAAGCTGCGCGTAAGATAGGCGCCCCACATGCTTTCAATAGATCAAAAACCGAGTCGTGAATATGTTTCAGTAGAGCATTTGGCGATGTTTCACCGCAATAAAGCCACATTTTTGCGTCCATTTATTTACATGAGCCGTGGATGAGACATGGGTCCACCACTTTACACCTAAGACAGAGGAACAGTCAAAGCAGTGGACTGAAATGGGAGAATCGCGTCCAAAGAAGGCGAAGACGGTTCCATTGGCGGGCAAGATAATGGCGTTTTTTTTTGAGATGCGAATGGGATTATTTTTATTGATTATCTTCAGAAAGGAAAACTCATCAATGGTGACTATTAAGCTAATTTATTGCAACGTTAGGTGATCAAATTATGGAAACAGGCCGCATTTGGCGAAAAAGAAACTGTTGTTTCATCAAGACGGTGCTCCAGCTGACACATCCACTATTGCGATGGCCAAAATTAATGAATTAAAATTCGAATCGCTTCATCACGCACCTTATTCGCCAGATTTAGCTCTCTTGGACTATTTTCTATTTCCCAACTTGAAAAAATGGTTCGGTGGTACAAGATTTGCCAACATTGAAGAGATGGAGTCTGCGGTTGAAGACAATTTTAAGGAGTTTCACAGTTCTTGCTATAAACAGGGTATAAAAGTTATTGAATATTGCTGGAAAAGTGTATCGAGCTAAAAAGAGATTATGTTGAAAAATAAAGAACATTTTCCCAACTTTTTTCAGTATTTTTGTTAGAACGGCTAGTTTTGGAACCGCCCTCGTAGAGGTGACCGCCTGCCTAAACACGGTTGAATAGCGAGGTTTAATCCCTTAACGTCATAAACTATAGTTGCGTATACTAACATCACTCATGGTTTATATAATTATCGGTCAAGCCTCGTATATGTACTGAGAGGTTTAGAATATAATTTATGTGTTCATTTTATTTGCCAAAAGTTACGTCAATTTAATTGGTTTATATCCAAAGTAGCCGAGAATACACGTCGCTATATAAAAAGTGTCAGTGGTGTGATTGAGAAAACAGTTTTCTACACAAATAGATTTATTTGCACGCCTTCCATCCTTGACCTACCTGGTGTCTTGGGACAAGTTTTCTATTACAATACGTGTCCTCCTGTCCATCCTTTCAAATAGGAAAATCATTGATTGATGATTGATACTAATCTGGATTATGCTATGCTATGTCTGGTTGTTTGGCTTTATTATAAAATACTATCAATGTGGTGACCTTACTTGATAAAATTATGTCAATCTAATTTTGCTAGAAAATAAACAAAGTAAATAATAAAGAAAATTTGAGGATGAGGAAAACATTTATTTCAATATCTTATATTTTTGGCGGTTCAGACATAGACTAGCAAACAAAGTAACATGAAAGTGATTCGAAATTATACTACCTCGAAAAAAAATTATAAGAGCATAGTAAAAATATATATATTATTTTCGCAATAGATGGATTTAGTATATTATAGTATTGTGTTGTATAAACGCAATTAGGTTACACCAGGTGGCATAAGAAACATGAGATTTCGTACTCAAAAAATTACTCAGACCGTTTTGTGGTTGCTTGATTCAGCATTATTTGAGCACGCGTCAAAAATAGACATTATCAAAGACAAATTACTTCCTTTTTCACAGTTTTTTTTTTACGACAAAGGCGAAAATTCAAGACAAGCGGCTGAAAATGTGGGTACTGTAACAGCCAATCCGTTCCGGTAATTTTGATGTCAAAGACGAACCACTCTCTGCAAGGTCAATTAAAGAAAATCTCGGAGAATAATGGAAATCATCAAATCCGGCCACTATGTTTCGACTGCCTGGGGACTACAAATTACACAAAGATCGGTTTGGAACCGCTCGAATAAATCTAGATATAAAATGAAGCTCTATGTACGACTACCTCACGAATTAACGCTAAAAACCTCACAGACTGAATTTTCATATGCGAATGGCTGCTAAATCGTGGCAAAATAGACTCATTTCTGAAGTAGATGGGGAGTGGTTATGGTCCAATTACATTGAGCCGGCGCAAACGGTGGCCAAGCCAGAGTTGAAGATATGCAGTATGTTTGGTGGGATTATCCACCATGAGCTACTTTCCTACGACCAAACGCTTAATTCGGACATGTAATGTCAACAATTGAACCGTTTGAAGAAAGCAGTCTCATAGAAGTGGCCAATAGAGGAGAAGAATTGTGTTCCATAAGAATAACAATGGGCCACACATACCGATAGTGACTCGCCAGAAGCTTCAGAACCGTTTTCTTTGATTATCGCAGTATTGTACTTATTTACTTACTGGCAAGTATACTTGCCAGGAGGTCACATGGTAAGTGAAATACTGTTATCTGAGCATTATGTAATGTTTGAGAAAGCACATTCGTCGCATAAGGCCAAATTAATGGAAAAATAACTCATGGCCTCATGAAGCTATCGTTGTGCACAAATTTCTGGACGAAAACCCAACAAATATCAATGACCAACCACCGTGTTGGCCTCATATGGAAGGCAGGTTCTTATGTATTTTCCTCATAGTTAGGTCTTGGAACCAAGTAATTACCACCTGTTAATGTCTAGAGCGAATGATTTCTGTGGTGAAAGCGATTAGACATGAATAATAGGGATGAGGGTTTAGACATGAATAATAGGATGAGACGTTTAATGGAATTATCTTCAAAATATCACCAAGTTGTCAAACAAAACGATTCATATTTGATATAAATCGGATTATTTTAACTATGCTAAATGAAACCTTTAATGCCACGCATCCAAAAATAATTAACCTTATACACAACTTTGCATAAAAGAGTTAGTTACCACTATAAGGGCTGGTACGTATTCTCCTTGAATTAGTCAGGATCTAGTTTAACTATATCAGTTCTAAATCCCCTTTGTAGTCTTCAGAAATGCCGTAACAAAACTTTTAAACCCGTCAATTTTCGTTATGTGGCAAATTCAGATTCAGATTATAAAAAGAAATTGCACAAAGCTACATTTTCATTTCAAGTTCTGGAATTTGAATGTATTTGATCAGTTTCGGTAGATAAACAGAATCAATGTAGGTTTCTAATTTCGTTTTTGGTAAAAAAAAGCAAGAATGTACAGTTTACTGTTTAGATTTATTAAAATGAATGGTTGAATACCGAAAAGAGTATTTGAATATTGCAGCGATACCATGCTTTGCAGTCCTTCATTTCCATCCAAAGGGAGTTTAGGCAGGAATTGGCGGCAATCCCCCAAGTAGATGGACCATTATGAGGTGCCGAATCGGGAAGCAAAGCGCAAAGGCCGTACCATTGCCACAATCGAAACTTATCGGCGCAAATTAGAGTTAGCAGACGGCCATTACAGCCGACAATTCATGATGACTTAAACTTGTTTCCGTAAAAAGTCGAAATTACAACCAAGTTAAACCCCCTGGATTTGCCTATTCGCCTGGAATTTTGCCAAAAAATGATTGGAGAAGACAAGAACTTGATAAATTACTTGCTTATGTCTGATAAGACCAATTCTAATCTAAATGAAAATGTGAACAAGCAAGATTGCCATATACGGCAGTGAATCAGCGATTCTAATTAAGGAATACTCCATGGAACGGAACTGCAGCAAGAACGAGTATCTGTGTGGTGAGCAGTTTCATCCAGGTGCACTATAGGGCCATACTGTTTTGAAGAAAACGGTGTAATAGTAACTTTCACTGGGGATCGTTATTTAAAGATGTTGAAAGAGCTATTTTTTACCCAAACCCAAAACTGCGACAAAGACGTATCCATTTCAACAGCATTTGCTTCCAGCAAGATGAAGCAACTGCACACATAGTCAATTTCCAAAGAAATTAATATCTAGAAACTTCATCTTCCACTGGCCCCCAAGGTCGCCTAGCCAGACTGTATCAGACTTTTTTATAGGGTTATGTCAAGCAAGAGGTGTACAAAACGAAACCAAAGAATTTGACTACACTGAAGCAGTCCATTAAAACAATAATTGAGGCGATCCTGACCTTCAACCTTTCAGGCCACAATGAAAAATTTTCTGATCAGGTGTCGCATATGAGTGAATGAGCATAGCGGTTATTTACGGTTTAACATCTTCAAAACCAATTAGTTATATAAAATAAAATAAAATTTTCTATCCAATAAAAAATAAAAAAATAAATGAAATACATTGATTAAAGAATGTTATTTGAATTTCTTGTTGTAACACAATTGGTGTACCACCGTGTATGAAGAAATTGTTATTTCGAATATGAATCAGAAATACTTTTCTTTAAATAATTTTAGGTTACCTAAACCGAAACGAAACTGAACTTTTGTATTACAAAAAACGGCTACATAATAAACTGAAGATCTATTATAGATTCATAATCTAAAATGAATTACGTTACGAAACTGTTGCAAAAATAAGAACCAGATCTTTAAAACAATAAATAATCCTTTGAATTTTCGTCATTTTACAACCAAACCATGGCTTGTTATAACTCTCGTTATTCGAATTAATATACTCGTATATCGAGCTGTTCGGAAAGTTCGTTCGGTTAATTCGTTAGTTCACCATACGTCACTTCTCATGGTGTAGAGTTCCTTCAAACACTATCATAACTTCCTCCCACCCCTTCCTTCTCTAAACGTATGTTCTCGTTCTAGTCATGAATGGTTACAGCGTTTTAAAAAAAGTTTTAAAAAGTGGAAGAAAAATTAATGAAAAAGAGCATTTTAGGCATATTATGTTGCATTATTTCCGAAAAGGGAACACGGCTGCTGAAGCCAGCCGAAAAATAAAGACGGTTCATGAAGAAAACGGACTAAAAATGCCAGAAATGGTTTAAAATATTTTCTACGAGCGACTTTTCCGTAACGGACGCTTCCAGATCAGGGCGATCAAAAGAAATTGTGAGAGATTTAATTATTGTTAACCCCGGTGCAGCAGTTAGGAAAATAGCCGAAACACTCAAAAAAGTCAGTCTCGACGCTTCACGGGGTCATAAAAGAGCTTATATTTGTGAGCAACCTCGATATGTGAGTACCTCACTCTTTCACCGAGGTCTGACACTGCCTTGCGGACCCGTCCGAAACTGTCAGAGCTTGGGTAGAATGTTTTACCTCGCTCCCCAGACCTCGCCCTGTCCGACTATCATCTATTTCGCAATCTGATCAACCACTTGAAGGGTTAGAATTTCCATAACGATGAGGAAGTGAAAAATCGAATTGAATGCTTTTTTCAGAAAAACTACGTGAGTCTTATGATAGAGTAATTAAAGACGTCTCAGAGAGGTGAGAGGAAGTTATTAAAAAAAGGGGGAGATTATATAATAGATTAAAATTATTGTTTTCTTGTATATAAATCTATATATATGTATATAAATCAATTGCTGTGCTTTAGTCTCGCTAAAGCTCGAGAACGGTTGGACCGATTTGGCTCATTTTGGTCTTAAATTATTGGTAGAGTATTCCGGAAGGTTTAAAAGGTTTTATTTGAAGTGGTAGATGGCGTTGGAGACGAGATTTTTGCAATTAATTTTTATTTTACTAATACTAAAGGCATTTTGAAGGCAAAACAACGTTTGCCGGGTCAGCTAGTTTGTAAATAAATTTCTTTTTAAACCGAACAAACTTTCCGAACAACCCAATAAAATGGATGAGGCAAATAGACCAGAACATATTTTGTTATACTGAGAACTTGTATCCGAAGCTACAAGCATTGAATTTGCAAATAACATTTTACAAAGTATGTATAATTTTTGCAATATTTATAACAAATTTTCGAAATATACATATGAGTATAATATGCAATTTTCTTGAGATCATAGGTATAGTAACGACGATTATGTTTGCTTAGAGTTTAAATTTAGGTTAAAAAATTGCGGCAATTCTTAAATCATGACCCAACCAAAACCTATTAATAACTCAGGCAGATTGATGGCAAAATTTAGTAATTTCTTGTGTTGGGCAATTTCGTCCCATCTCAGAAATCACAAGAAATTTTTACTTTACCGCGGTACCAAACTGAAAATATCACTGTTAATGATATTAGTTCACAATAGAGCATATAAAAGTAAATATCCATATAAAGCGCTTCAAAGCCTGATTCAAAATATCGCCTGGAACACAAATTGTAACTTATGCGGTTCTAAAAGTAGCATATTTTAAATATTAAATACAAAAATACCCATTTCAGTAAATCGATTAAGTATAATTTTAAAAATACATGTATTAACGTGCACAATATATTAAAACAACTAAACAACTACAAATGTCAAAGCCAGCCCATTACCATTAATGCAACTTAATTTTCAGTTGGAAGGTGTTAATAATTTCTTAAAGAATTTTTTAACAACAAGTTTGAATCGTTACTGCTAAGAAAGTAGAAAACTCCACCACATTATTATAAATAAATATACGACACACACACACAACACAGACAGAACAAATAGAAATTAAACAAATCTTCACAGAAATTAGCCAAATCTTTAAAGAAAAAACGCAAATGATTTCGATTTTTGGTAATTTTTTTTTCTTTTTTTTGTAAGAGACTGCTGCGATTTATTTATTTATAATAATGATGTGGAAGCAAAATGACATTTGTATATATGTATATATAGTATAAACGAAATTATAAACAATTGTAAATATAACAATGTAAAAAAAAAAAAACAAAAAAAAAACATTACAAAATACACAAATTGTTTTCAATATATGATGATGTTTTTATAACAAAGAAACATTATAAAGAGATGAGAAATTAAAAAAAAACATTTTCAACTAATACGTTTTGAAAACTTATTAAAGAGGTTTCTAAAATAGTATCTAAAGGCACATAATAAATTCCTTATTTCAAACAGGAATAAGATATATTATATCTTCAATCACAATCGTAGTAGCAATCTTTATCATCAACTAATTGCTTATAAAATACTTCGTATACATTCTAAAGTTTTCTCAATATTCGTTAAATGGTAGTTAGCCAATGCAAAGAGGTTTCTTAAAGTCTTGATGAAAAACTTGTATAGGGTGAAATTCTCTAAGAAATTACTAATATCCAAAATGAAATCTATAACGCGTGCTATAAAGCGGGTAATGGGCGCACATTGACAGTCGACATGGGTGTAGAAGCTGAACTCACCTTTAGATTGGGTAACACTTTGTGAAGACAGCACCGAACTGGTGGGACCTTTCAAAACCGATTCTAAACAGCGGATATTATCACGACAAGTATTGATAATTTCAGTCTAGGAATACGAAAGAAACAACATATTAATTACAAATTGTATATTGCTTTCAATTTGATAGGAAAACTTACATAATCTTCTGGTCTTAAAAGATGACAACGTATCTTTAATGCCCTGGTATCTTCCAAACGATTGTGCGATTGTAGTAATAAATTGCGTATTTCCTTTTCATCGTCGCTGTCATCGCACGATGAGGACGATGTGGCCGGTATTAGTTTAATACATTTCTCTAGATTACGCGATGAACGCCGCCGCTCATCGGCTTTGCGTCGCCTTTGTGACGTATCACTTTCAGAAGTACGTCTAAGCGATTGGGCCGAATGACTCATGCCGAATTCAAGTTTACGAGAAGCTGAATCTAATTTGTGTTGTTGGAAATTGAAACGCTCGGAATTTTTGGGTGTTAAAGCCTGAGTTGAAGAGGATAAGGTAACCGAAGGACTTTTGGGATTGTGATATTCCAAAGATTCTGAAATATGAAAAAAATTTAAAAATTAGATTGTCTAAAATTATGTCAGGAAGCAATAAATATCTAAAACTAAAAAACAACTACTCGTATGTGGGCTTAAAAACAGAAAATCTTTTCATATATATATATACCTATAAATTAATCCGTGTCTATGCTCAAGTGCATGTAAAAAACGTAGACATAAGCGTTCGTTCAAAAACGGTGACCTATTGTCTTGCTGTTGGCTATGAGTCGATGATAAGTTCTAATATAACACTTTTATTCTGTGATAGGTGGCGCCCGAATAGCATATACCTTTAAGATTCTATTTTGCGTTGATACATAGCCAAGATATAATATAAAAAATAATTAAAACAATAATTAAGCTGCAGTATAGAATAGAGTATAAAAGTGATGACTGGAATATTAGTAGAATAACGAGAAAAGTTTTAGACTTAAGGCCGATAATGACATAAAATATGCACGCAAATATTTGCAAAAGAGACCAGGTTTTTTTAAAAATTGATATGACCGTTTTATTCAAAATTAAATTGATGATCGGATTCGTATTTAGACCCTGCTTCAATGTGAAATATATAGAGTCATTGTATTCGGGAAGTACAATATTAATAAAATAAATAAAGTCATAAATAAAGCCTTAATGATCGATTATGAATAAAGTAAGACTATCATTCACTCTCGTAGCAATAAAGCAGAATTTTGATGTTATTGTAGTATATAAAAATCCCAGACAACTAAATTTATAAGGCTAAGGAAATAAATATGCAAATGTCAAAGAGAAGGAACCTGAAATTCAAGGATAATAATGTTACATAATTGGATATAAAAATTCCCAGTTTGAGTTCGGCATAAAAAGCATCATTGACTACTAAGAGTCAAATAAATGTTCAGATTTTCAAGAACTACAGTGTCTGGTTTAAAATATTATCATACCAAGCAACTAAACCTTTAATTTTGAGAAAATACGAAGAGCAAATTCGACGCTGAGGTGATAATGCCACAGAGCAGACTAAAAACTAATTCTTACAGTTTGGGACTTCAAAATCGTAGGATAAAAAGCATCGCAGATTCAGAGCCTTGTAGGAAATCTTCTAACAGTTTGAGTAATACTTTACTAGTTAGTTTAATCTGATAATACTAGGCATTGCCTCATTTAGGTTCCCTTCTTCTCCTTTTTCGTCATATTTGCAACTTTTTTGAGAGGTCCTCCAGTAGAAGATAAAAAACGGATTTATTGTGACCACCTTAATGTAACAACGATTTTTATGGTTCTGAAACCATAAAATCTCAAATTCTGAAGATAGGTCAAGACTAATATAAACTCCATTATCCAGATAAACAAATTGTTAAATTTTGAAGCAGTACATTTCAGAGATTTGCTAATAGTTGTTAAAATTCTGAGATGAGAGTATAGAACTAGAGCAATCTACGGGAGTCAATGTGAGATTAATGTGATTTTGAATTTCCAGAGGCTTAAGATGTTGAAACAACCACGTAAAATTTGCAACAATGAAGTATAAAAAGCTCACACTTTAAAGTCTGAGTCAAATAAGTCTTAAATTAAGGAAGAGTAACGCGTTCAAATTTCAGACGTCAAAGTCTCAAAGTTGAAAGCAGTAAAGGTCTCAGAGATCTGGATAAAGAAGTAGCACTTTCTGAGGTAATAAACCTTCATTGCTGTCCATTGAGTGTCTTATTTTGTGGACGTTACGTTAATGGAAATTGTTTCGAACTAATATTTCGTTACAACAGATCAAGTATATCGCCTCAGAGACGACTGTAGAATGTTCTGCAATAAGTATAACGTGTGGGAGATACGTGTGGGCCCAAACATGGCTTACGTTCGCAATAGAATCGGAGATCTCTTAATCCATTGCAATTATTGAAACCTTCCAAGCTACTGAAAAATTTCAATCTACAGTGTTATTGGCAGATATTGGTTCTTTTCTGTCACAGAATGAAACTGGGCATGGAACAACTACCAATATACTGGATGACGAATAGAATATGATTCTTTAATACCGATTTTGGGATAAATCAGTGCTATTTATTGTCAAATGTCGTAGAACAAGAAGTACTCACGATATACTGAACTAATGAACTGTGCGCAATGCAAATTGGTGATAGAAGATGAGGAGGAAAGCATAGAATGCGATAAGTGCAACAAAAACTTTCATGTTGTTTGTACTGAGTTGGACAAACGTCAATACGAATACTTGGTTAAGCATGAGAATGAAGAGTATGTTTGTCATCTCTGTGGTAACAACAATTGTTCGCTGAAAGCAGAACTGAATATAATCAAAACAGAATTGAAAAAACTGGATCAACAACAATAACTTTTATGTCAAAGCAATTTGATGATATACTAAAGGGAGTGGCAGAAAATAAGAAGTTAGAAGCTGTGTAGAGGGAGAATAAAGCGCTGATTTGAAGAACTCTGTAAAATTTTTAAACGATCAGAGAGTAAAGAACGATTGCCTTGTAACTGGTGTAAAGATGAGTGATGGTCTGTCAGCTGTGGTTGCTGTTTTGAAGTTGTCGAGTGGTGCTCGTGTTGAAATGTCAGCTGAAACAATTAGTGATGCGTACTATCTGAGAAGGAAAAACGCGTCAAATGGTAAACAGTCAGTAGTAGTTAAATTAAATTCAAAAAAATCTAAAGATCAACTGATGTCTATTAAACCGAAATTGCGGGAAAAAGATGAAACTAAAAACGTATATGTTCAAGACTATTTGAGCAGAGAAACATTGAGTCTATGGAACTATGCGAAGTCATTAAAAACCGTTGGCTATAGATCAGTTTATGCAGCAAATAATTCAATTCTTATTAAAAGAAGTGATTTGTCGAAGCCGGGAATAATCAGATGTGCGGAGGAAGTGGACGCATTGTTATTGGAAACCGAAAAATAGCCGATCGCAGAGAGTGCACGATGTTGATTACGATTCTGATAATTATTTATCACCCAAATGAAATGTATATTTATTATTTTGATTAGATATAAATTTTTTTTTTAATTTTTTATTTTTATGAATCAATATTTTCAATCTTTTGAAGCATTCACGAATTATTTCAATAATCCAGACCACAGTATTTTCAGCATTTTTTTCTGTAAATACCAGGAGCATATCTTCGATATCCGAATTTAATCAATTTAAAACATTAATTTCAAAATTTTCACATTTGCCTGCTGTTATAGCAGTTCAGGAAACATGGTTTAATCAAAATCTTGTTCAGATTTATAACATACCGGGATATAAAGCTGTACATTGTTGTAGATCTGATAGCTACGGTGGTACCTCTATTTTCGTTAAGCATGATATTTCTTTTACAGTGGAACAAATTTCGAATCAAAATTCTATAGATTCAATTATATTGCGATTGAATGACATGAAATCTAATGGAAAGCATATTTCTATAGTTTCATTTTATAAGTCACAAAGATGTAATGGACCATGTTTTATTGATTTCTTGGAAAATTTATTTGTTCGCATTGGCCGCACACCCTGCATATTTGTTGATGACGCAAACATTGACTTATTGAACGATAATTCATCTGCTGAACTTTTGAACCTTTTATTAAGTTATGATATTGAAGTTATGCTGTCATAATTTAATTACGCGTTAAAAGACTTCATTCAGAATGAAATGCAAGATTTGCCATATACTGGTGACCCGTCAGTTGACACATTTGCTTTAATTAGTTGTATCAAAAATGCTATGGACAATTCTACAGCTCAAAAAGAACAAGTTACATGTTTGAAAGACCGTATCACTCCTTGGGTAAACGTTAATTTACAAAAACTGGAGAAAAAGTCAACCAGAAATATTGATGAAAAATTGAAAAGGATTAGCAATATTATTAAAATAGTTAACAATTGTTCTATGAACAATTACTATGTTGACAATCTGGCCAGTATGAGGAACGATCCTAGGAAATCCTGGGTTTTTATTAATGAGACACTTGGAAGAGCATTAGACAAGCAAATCAATATAAAATATGTCGATGGTGAATTTGTTGCAGATAATGTTCAGACAGCTGAAATGTTAAATGATTATTTTGTAAATTCAGTCAATGAATTAAAAGGACAAATAATACAACTCCCTTGGGATACGTGCCAGACCTTGAGAACATTAACAAACTGTAATAGCAGATTTCAAGCTAGATGAAATGAGAAATGTCATATCCAGCTTAATATCGGGAAAAAGTGCGGCTCATGATAACATTTCGGCAAAAATTCTTAAGATATGTGCTAATAGTGTGACTCAACGTTTGGTTAATATCTTTAATGATATAATTTATACTTCAGTATATCCCGAAATATTAAAAATCCATAAAATTGTACCAACACGTAAGGAGAAAATAACAACCTCCGTTGATAAATTTCATCCAATTTTGCATACACAACTCTTTACATAT
>JAHXMU010000287.1:485309-528820 GCA_019455685.1 Philornis downsi | reverse complement strand
TATATGTGTTTGTATTTTGTATTAAAACTATTGTTATTATACAAACAATTTTGATGTAATTATTATGCGGGGCTGAGGCGTAATTTGTATGAATTTTTATGATATATTAAATTAAAAAAAAATGCTATGGGACGTACTGGACATGGTCTTTCTACCATTTTTCCAAATTTTATCAAGAATATTCTACTTTTCTTTACAAAATATAATGTATTCCATAAAATTTAGATTTAGATTTAGTTTTAGAATCTGAACTACATCAATTCTAGAGAATTAGAATAACAAAGTTCTTGAGAGTTAGGAAAAAAAATGCTTTAAAATCAGAGAAAAATGTGTGCGGCAATTAAGTCCTTAAGATTCACGACTGTGGGTACTTTGAATAACAAATTATTAGGAATTGAAATTCCTGAGAATCCGAGTCAAAAATGTGCAAGACGAAAGCGACCTGTTTCACAGATTTTGAAACAATATTCAGTGCAAAAAATTGGTAGAAAAAAAAACATGCCTTAGGCTTTCAGAAAAAGGAAATACCTCAGAATATAAAGGCAGATATTAGGCTGCCCCTTCTCGATGAAACTCACATAAAAAATGGTCGTGAAATTTTAAACTAAATTTTTCCACCACTCAGTGCTACATTTTTTAGCGGGGAAAATTTGTTCTGGTTTCCAACACTGAAATCGTATTAACTTAAAGTTTTGCGTCGCAATATATTCGATAATACATTTGTAAACTTGTGTGAAATTAAATAGTACTAAAAATATACGTAATTTTAAAAATTGTCAAATATATTATCGAACGTATTGTGACGTAAAAGCATAAGATGATAAATTTTAAGTGTTGGAGACCAGTTCAAAAAATGCCGCAAGCAAACAATGTCTGCAATTTGAACACATTTCAGACAATAAAGCCTACAGTGCGAATGCAATTTATTAAATATTAAAAACAAAAAATGGTCACTTCCAGGAATTGAGAAAAGTTTTGAAATATCTACCATATTTGTTTACAAGTCAAATGCTTTGTGATATATAATAAATTTAAACATTTTTCCAATTTGAAAAACGACACTTTTCTCTCACTTTTTGCCACAATTTTCTTTGCCTTTTTTCGCACATAACACTTTAAGGTCAGCATTATTTTCTCTAGGTTTTTCTTAAATATTTTTTTTTTGTCGATATTAATAATTTTGTTTTGCTTTCTATTCTTTTGCACTTACCTTGACAAGACTTGCGTCTGATCTCAAGATTTTTGCGCCGTCTTTCGTATTCCAATTCTAAAGCTCTGCGCCGTCTGGCATGATCGACACTACTGACAATTGTATCTTGTGTTATGACGATTTTCGATTCATTTTGTTGCAATGAATCCATGCGAGGTGGCGATAATGAATCCAAATTGTTGGCAGCGGACAACGAAGAGCAACAATCCGATTGTGAGTCAATAAAATTACTGCAAAACAGCAACATAAAAGTTTAAGGAATTTATGTAAATTGTCATATTGAAAAAGAATAAAAATAAAATCTGGGGATATTGTTGGATTTGTCAATTACGACTGCTTACCGATAATCATCGCCGAATTCAAGTAGTTTACGTGCAGCATCCGAATCAAAGCCCTCGGAATAATTTTCGGAATTATATTTCTCTTGATAGTTATCCCAGGCGGTCTCCGAGAAACTACTGTGATGGTCCTCAGTGCCAGTTGTGTATTCTATAAGCATAAGAGAACGAAAGAGAGAAAGAGAGAGAGAGAGAGAGAAAGGTTAAATGATTTGTTTATATACAAATTTAAAGCGATATTATTAGTGTCAAACTATGAGTATGAGAACTACTATCGTTGAGATTTAGATTTACAGGGAGGGGAGAGAATATAGAATATAGAAATGAACACATGCACTCTTGCTATTATTTTTCTACTGTGAAGTAGATTAGATAAATTTGATCTAAGCAAATGTTTGGGTGCTGCTCCTAAGTAATTTGTTTGCCAATAACAAAGTGGCAGGGTTTGGAATATGCACGTTGTTTGTTATGTATTTAAAGAAATATAAACACATATTTCGGGGACATTTATATTTGCTTAAGTTCAGTACTTAATGTTTCGATAGTGATGATAAAAATGTTCTATAATTTTTTCAAATATTATATATAACGTTTTATGGTAGAAGGCAAAATGTTGCAGGGCCTGAATGAGTTGAACCACATCGCTAAAAAGTGAACTAATCAGTTATGAAACTGGTTCATGCGACACTTTTTTTGTTTAAATTTGTCTAAATAATCACAAATAACATATCTATAGGTATAGGGTGGCGCATAAGCAACGTTAAGATTTGACCAGTGAATACATTTTTTGTTTAAGTCTTTTTTTTCGTCTCTTTACAGAATTAACTAAATAATACTTGGGGAATTTATGATGGAAAGGCTCAGCACAGAACAAAGAACCAAAGTTGTACAATTTTACTTTGAAAGTCACCATTCGATTATTCAGATCATATCGAAATTTCTTTCATGTTCGAAATTCTGCTAGCGTTCCAACAATTTACCGATTGGTTCAGAGTTTTGGGCAACAAAGGGCTGTCTGTTATTTTCCGCGTTCTGGAAAACCTCGTGCAGTTCGAAATGAAGCGAGCATTGCTCGAGTGCAAACAAGTATTAAGGGAAACCCCGAAACTTCCACCAGGTGACGTTTTCAGCAGTTAGAGATGTCTAAGCGGTCTTTGCAAAGAATTTTACATACATTTTTCCCATATAAGATGCAATTGGTTCACGAGTTAAAACCAAATGATGCATAAGAAAGCATTCAACGTTACTTAAGCGTCACCCTTTAGTTGAGAAAGATCGTAAGGAGTTAACAATAGTTTATATTACTCTTGTTGTAAGAACATGATCATAATTGATCAACAAATGTGAAAATGTGAAATCGTTATGACAAACATATTGACTGGGACACAGTTGGCCAGGTCCCATAAGGTTGGCCAGTTCGAAGCTAATATACACATCACAATGGATTGCCGACCGCAGTGTCGTGGACAATGCACTGACTGAACGTCAGATAAGTGGATGTACAAATATGATTCCTTTCAATACATAATAAGCTGATTTGTCCTTTATGTATTTTTATACAGATCTTTTTCTCTTATTAATTATTCTTATTATTCAATAATCACGATCAAAATTTTGATGGTCCCTTATAAATGCATATAAAATGAAGAGGGTTGTCCCCTATAAAACGAAAATAACAACCGAAATCGCTTTTAGTTAACGAATAAATAGGAAAAAACGTTGGAAATTTTCTGAAAAATAACAATTTTCGAAAGTTGGATTGGCATAGATTATGTATTAACATGAACTTTCCTGCTGGATTAATATGTTTGAATTGTAATACTCGCTAACCTCGTATCGATTCATATCAAGATATGTGGACGAGTCATAAACGCTCTTTTGTCATATATGATGTATTGTTTTCACCCGTTTTTTTGAGATTTGTATTTCTGATATTTTTCAATACACACACCCACAGTTCATGAAAAAAATGTTGAAGATATCGGATGGTCTATTGCGGTATCTTTTAACATGTAATTGGTGCATAAACGGCTCAATTGTTGGAGAAACATTGAAAATCCCCGTTAGTTTAAACCGGGTTCGGACTTATTGAAGTTGATTCCCTACTTCTACCTTCCTTCCTTCCTTGTACATAGAGAAAGGAAAGTTATTAGAGAACTTATTTCTCCCTATATAATAACCAAACGAATAAGTGTTTACAGATGGCTCTGAAATTCCTATCCATATGAAAATTTGTGCTCAAACTTTGAGTGAAATTCAAATTTTTTGCTAACAACCCTTTCCAACTAACAACAGTGTCTTTAAGGTGTGTGGATGGCTTCAGTAAGAGAATTTCCAATTTCCATGTTAAAAATATACGTCAATATTACGTATCAACCCGCAGTTCCAAATGCATTTGCAGCATACCTTCACCCCCGCTATCCAATTAGCCCACACGGACTGACAGAAAGCGACTGAAACACATTTTATGTTCTCATCCATTTCATGTTTTTATTCACATTCTTACAAATGAGTCGAAAATCTATCAAATAATGTGTTTTGAAAGCAAATTTTATCCAAAATGGAGCAGATTTTGCATCGTTTTGAGCATAGTTGATATGATTTGAGAGCCAAACCGGTATCCTATTTTTTCATTATTATTACTATTAAAGAGGACGCTATCCAATCCATCTCCAGATACATGAAAGTGCCACAAACATCCCCCTTTCGACGAAAGAAAAATAATTTTTTGAATTTTTCAATAATCACGTCTATAGTTAGGCATTGTTTTTCAAAACATCGCGCTCAGACGGACAGTATGCGTCTTCAAAGATGATAATAAAAAAATATAGTTTCGTTTTTATCAATATTTTTTAAAAATCGCTGGAATTTTACAATGGAACTTGGACGCATATACGCCTAAATAAGTTCAATCAAAATATTGTATGAATCGGCTTTATGCCATCTCTTAACTTAAATCATTCTTCCATGTGACTAGAAAAATTATAGCTCGTATAGGCTTTAAGCCTATATTTTGTACCAAATCAACTAGCTTGACTCCAGGAAAACAATTTTTAATTGTATCTTTGTATCAGTTATTGGGTTGGCAAGGAAGTAATTTCGGGTTTTTTGCCCAAAATTAATTTAAACAATTAATTTTAATCTCCCATGCAAGTGCAATTTTGTTCAATAATTTTGTGTCATCCTTCAGGCAACCTTTTGATTTTCAATTGAAAGAAATACTGGAATAACTCGGTTTTTGGATCCGCAAATGCATTGCAACGAATTTGCAAATGCGAGAGGAAAAGAAAACTCGAGAGTTCCAGGTCACGTAAATACGATGAATGTGGCACTATTTTCAAAATTATTTGCTGAGTTTACCAACATCCATAAGGTTTAGCGTGATCAATGTAGAAAATCACGCCTATGCGATTTTAAAATTCTGCCCATTTTTCTTTCCATGTTCTGTCAAGCTTCATCAAATGTTGGGAGTGGGCCTCAGAATTCAGGTGCTTTCGATGCAATTTTAAGTAAGCCATTCTTCTAAAATACAACCAAGTTGACATAAACCATTTTTAATGTAATTTGCCTTTGCTGAAGTATTAACACGTTCATCTTACTGAAACTAGGATTTCTTTCGGTAGGTACAATTTTAAAGAATTCGTTTTTCATCCCCAAAGGCAATGCGATTCAAAGAGGGATCGTTTCGGTTGGCCTCATACATCATTTTTGGGTGCGAAATGAAACAAAACGGAAATGAAATTTTGTGAACCACTTCTGGCACACGCTTTTTGTTAGAGCATACATTTTATAAGAAAAAACAGTGAAACATTACAAAAGCAGGCCCCTTTGTCCCTCTATACTCTCAAATCGTTTCAAAAGTAATTCAAAATCATGTAACATTAGAATTTGAAGCTTGAAATGCTGGTTGTGGACTTTAGTACAATTTAATCAGCTGATCTAATGTACATATTTAAAAAGTACCAAAATCTGAATGAAAAATCCGACTTTTATTTCTTGCCGACCCAATACTTTGATTCCATATTAATATTTATGCACATCTTGGGCGTCGTTAATTTGTAATGAGCACGCACTCTCTTTAGGGTTACTTAAAATTTTTTTTATGCTAGAAATGATTATCATATTTTTACGAAGTATACGACTATTCTTACGGAATACTTTAGTTAAACATTAATCACACTGGCATTGGTAAAAATGACAGTTGTTTAAATCTCATATGTAAATCATATTTACAAAAATAACTAGTGCGACACCTATCGTATGGTATTTGTACTATTCTACTATTGCTGTAGGAGTCTATATAGAAAAGACATGCGATTATAAAAACTTTTATATTATATATAAAGAAACCTCATTTTACTTAATGGTGAGATCTGTTGAATGTTTTGTAATGAGAGTTGTATAAAATATTTCTGGAATTCAAATGCAAACATGAATGGAAATGTCTGCAAATTGTTAACTATCGAAAATCAAATTTGCAGAATTGGTGATTGCAACCATTTACATAAAAGTAAACTGAAATAAACTTGTACAATTTTCACTAGTCCATAGACTACACAACTGAAACTACTTTATATTTCGGAAGACTATGCGATAGTCAAAAAACTTTGATTTCGTATTGCAACCAGTTTATTTCGTCCTTTTTTTTTTAATGTGTCAAAATACTTTGCCACTTTTCTCGAAATCTTGTTCTGATGGAGCTGCCAGTCTTTGCCTAGAGACTTGCCTAGTACCCTTAGTACTCTTCCAAAAATAGAGAGCGATTTGTTTTCAAGTGGTTCCTAAAATATTTCATTGGATTTTTGAACTTTCCACTGCCAAAATCTTACTGTGGCGAACTATTCTCGAATTTCCAAAAACAATCCCACAGTATTAAAAAGCCAAAATTTTACATTTTGTACAGTTATTAACAAAAATTATGTATTACCTTGGGCAATTTTAATATTTGAGAATAATATTAACATTTTTAGCATTAAATTTAACTATATAAAGCTACAGCAATTACAATATTCAAATTGTAACGTTTTTAAACTACGGGAAAGGATACCATGCTAGGACATTTCGCGAAATGTTTTCAAAATGTTATGATTTTATATCTTCGCATGCATTTTTAACAACTTTTACAATTTATAACCATTAACTGACAATAGCATGTATTCGATACTCTACAAATATTATCAGAATTACTTGGCAATTTGTAAGAAAAATACCTCTTGATTTAAGTGAATGTGGTACAGGAGTGAGAGCTTGAAATGTGAATTATTTATATGTATAGATTGGTATAGACAATTTATTTATAGTAAAATTTTTCTTAATATTAAAAGCGAACAAAATAGAAAAAAACTAAATTAAAATAGAGTGACGAACTAAACGAAATTTAAATGTTAAAAGAATCACACAATTTCCAAATAAAATGATGGTAAAGGCTATTCTGAAATGTAGAAATTTTCAAAAAAAGAAAAACAAAAAATTGAATATTTCCATTTATAATTGAGAAATTTTTAAAGGATAAGATAGCAAATAGTTTCAATATGAAATTGGTGTCATGCTATTTATCAACATGTCAGTGAACTGGTACGTCTATCTTCCAAATAGTTCCGCAATTCAGCTTGGTCGTAACCGCATCATCTGATTGATCCGGACTATCACGTATATAAGCGTATGTTCGAGCACATCGTTGTACCGAGTAGTATAGCAATTTGCAAGTCCAGTATAATATTTTCGAAATGATGTTCGGAGTAGGCATTAGACAGTAGCTGTCTAAAAATGGAAAAGCTCATTGAATATAAGAAGTTCTTCCATATCCTACACATTATCATCACATGTGTTATGGAATTATGTTATGGAATTGGCCTCTTTTGTAATAACCAAGACCCAGTTCATAAATGATTATTATAGAAAAACTAGTTATATTTTTTTGAACGACTTCAAAATTGGGTACGATTGAAATTGAATTAGTAAAGGAACAATTATTGAAATCTAGTACCCCAGTACACTACGCGTAGAAGACCAGATCGATTAATCTATAAAAAGCATAGTAGCTAATGTAAATGAAGTTGTTTTAAATATAAATCATTTACATGAAATGGTATTTGAAAAAATTATTTCTTTAGCAAAATATAGGTAAAGTTTTCTATAGTACTATTTATAATACCACAATATTTAAAATATGTATATTGCCAAAAGTACAGGGTTTGTTATATCCATTGTATCTACTGTATGTGAGCCACTCAAAATGTTTCAATATACTTTTTTTTAAAGATGCAAATATATTTTGCTCGTACGCCCGCAAATCACTTGTCTTACGAATGTACGTAGCCCGCGAAAATTCACCTTATTTTTTGAACACACCTCGTATACTTATTTTTTATTACCTCTTTGCACAAACTATTTGAATATTGAATTAATAATTTCAACTTGATTAACCAAAATTTAAATAAATTTATTAATAGTAGTTCTGAACAATCTGAATTTTCAATTATTCGGTTAATCACGATATGGAATATGCGATAAATAGCGTTTCCTAAATCATCACTGATTTTAGATTGCCTTGTCATAAAGGGTGTCCCAACAAGAACGCAAGATTTAAATTTGGCACCAATGGAAGTGTCATTGTTTGACATTTGAACAATTGTTATTGTTTGCTAGTAGAAGTTAGGTTAGTAAAAATGGAGCGCTACACGAATGAACAACGCATTCTCATTGTGAAATTGTTTTACCAAAATGCGACTAAAGTTCGCAAATTGCGATCAATTTGGGGTCACAATAATGCTCCAAAAGAGTCAACTGTAAAGAGATTAATGGATAAATTTCCCAAAACTGGGTCTGTCAGTGATGTAAAGACAACAACGCGCCTTCGACCAGGTCGATCGACCGAAAATGTCGCAGATTTACGTGATGATGTCACTCAAACTCCATCCACCTCAGTTCGACACCGAGCTCAGCAAATTGGTGTCTCCAAATCCACTAGTAGCGAATTTTGACGAAAGATTTGCATCTTCATGCATATAAAGTTCAATTGACTCAGGAATTGAAGCCAGCTGGCCATGGACAGCGAAGGGATTTCGTTAATTGGGTATTGGAGAGACAACATGAAAATGCTGATTTTGCCGATAAAATCATCTTCAGTGACGAGTCCCATTTCGATCTTGATGGCTTCTTCAATAGGCAGAATTGTCGAATTTGGGGTGAGTGATTCACGAGAAGCAATTTCATCCTCAACGTGTCATCAACGGAATCATTGGAACTTTTTTTTATGAAAATGAGGCATGTCAAGCGCAAACAGTCAATGGTGTTCAGTATCGTGAAATGATAAGCAGTTTTTTCGTGCCTAGAATTGAAGAAATGAAGAAAAGAACAAGGTTTCAACAAGACGGCGCCACATGCCATACAGCCAGAGAAACAATTCAATTGCTGCATCAGTCATTTAAATCTTGCGTTCTTGTTGGGACACCCTTTAGAAGGGAAGTACTGTACATTTTTAAGTGATTATAAGTGATTCAAATACCCGACACTTTTAGACGCCAGCTTTTCTAGTTAATCGAAAAATCACTTCTTACAAAAAGTTTGTGTTATAATGTTAATGTCAAAAATTATACTTTTTGATGACCTTTTTGTTAGTGACATTTAAGTTGCCTTGGAAAATTCCTGTAATTTCTTAGCAACTTTTATTGCTGTATTGTGGAATTAATAAAAAGAAAGTATCACTTCAAGGTATGCCCCAAAGTGGTAATTTGAATTTTGGGCAAAGAAGTGAAAACGGTGTTTGTTCGATGATAATTATTGAGTTTTTGGTCAGAAATTCATTCCCAAAAAGAGTCTTGTGGGATGGCGCGCTAACGTAGTGTGAAATTCACGAGTGTTCTTTTCACAAATCTGGTCTTTTTCGACAAAGTTATTCTCTCAAATGCCCACATAATTTTCTTTATTTACCGTCTGACCTTCTAGTCAGAATTCCGAGTACACAACATTCTGATAATCAGAAAAAAAAACAGTCAACATTAACTTGACTTCTGATGAACTTTAATATGTTTCGTTTCAGTTGGAAGTCACCATATAGAAGTTTGTGGACGAGTTTACCTTTCGTCATGTCTCTTCCAAAGTTATAATGTATTTTATGAATGCAGGTTTGGAATGGACTAGTTTTAGTATGCCTTCAGATACCTTTACGAGGTTGAAATTAGGAAGAAAATGCAGGTCTATCAAAATTTTCGAGTGCCAATGACCTTTATTGGTTGGATAACCCTGCAAAATTATACTAATTGATTCGTGAGATACAGAAAGTTCAGCGGCTATTTCTTTCAAAGGTAAATAATGAATAAAAAAGTAAAGGACATTCTATCGATTTTAACCTCAGTTAAAGACATCGATGACCGACCAGAGCCTGGCATATCTGCCACCACGTCTTGACAGTATTTAAATACAATGTACCACTTATATGAATGTGTTTTTGATAGAGTCGGTCCACCCGAAAGGTTTCTGCAATATTTTGAGCAATTCGGCAGATGAAATTTCATTTAGAATACAAAATTTTAAATAAGTTGTTGGTTCGATATTTTTATCTTTTGTAAAAAACACTTAAAATGATTTCACAAAATCGAGCACTGTAAACAAACTAAATGACAAATCGCGATCAAACTTCGCATCAGCATAGAGGGCTGTTGCGCCAATTTAGCTGTGAAAAGAATTTTGACAATCTCTTTAAGCTAGATTTTTAAGTGAAGAATTGATAGTGTTTTTTATTATTATTTTAATTAGATTCGAAAAGTTATCAATTTCATTTGGAAACGGTGTTAAGAAACGCATACGTATCGAACGTTTTCTTTCTTTTTCTTCTCAACAAGTCAAATATAGATGTACAAGAACCAAAGAATCAACAAAAGCTAAATTACTTAATTTATGGAAAAGTAGAAGATGGCAAAAGAAATTAAAAAGTAAATAGACCATAAACAAAACAATACAAAACACAATCAATCGAATCGTACGAATAGAACGAGAAATAAGGAAAAGAAAAAAAAAACACTTGTTAAAATTCAACAACAAAAGAGTAAACAAAAGTCATCAACGAAATGAAGGCAATAACTTTTAACTCGAATATTTCGAATTGTACACAGAATTCACGAATGCACTTACCTCCACCTTGTTGCTCTTCGTCATTCATATAGGTAGCCAAGGCGGCCAAAGAACCTAAGCGCGCCTCATTGGTCATGTAGGCGGTAGTAAAGGAGCCCACACGGAAGTTGGGTTTCATCAGGTGATTCTCCTCTTCGCCGCTTTCATTAGGTGCCGCCGCTACTACGACTGCGATTCCTGTGCTGGGGTTTAGTTGCTCCGCAGGACTTGAACCTTGCAGTTGCATTAGGGCTTGGGTAATTTCTTGGATTTGTTGCGGCGTCATGTTCTCACACGTTTGCATAAGCAAACCCTGAGGATATTTATTCATCTCCTGGTGTTGGTTATCTTCGGAATTTGTATCCGATTTCTTGCCATTGACAGTGTAATGTTTCTTCTTGCGAGTTTTGCGTCTCTTCAAAGAACCTTTACTATCGTAGCTCTTTACCTGGGCGGCAGTGGAGGATGTGCGTGGACGGCCGGGTGAGAGAGAATCCAAAGCCGATTCGCTTATCGAATGTGAAGCTAAACCGGACTGGACGTTGGCTATAGTAGTCACCTTGGCAGCCACTTGTTTGGCATCGGTGGTTAGTTGTGAGAGACACGACACCGACCAAGGTCTCTCCGATTTGCGTCTCGTTTGCTGGTGGCGTTTAACCACCTTAACATTCAAACTTTGATTGCTGGTGGCCACCACAATGGGTTCGGCCGAGCCGCCCATGCGTTCGGTGGAATTGCCATAGGAATTTGTACTTGTCTGCATGCAAGTGGCTATGGAATCGGTGAAACCCTCAGAGGTATCATCCGAGCATTGTTGGGGAATCGAATCTGTCTCGGAGGCTTCGCCCGAAGCCTCACAATCATCGGTGCGAGCTGTGCTGGGAGCCGCAGTTGATGGCGATAACATAGTTTCATGATGTCCTGTGTGTGAGGACTTCAACTGGGTCGGCGTGGACGGTTGATGCTCAAGCCATTCCTGTGAACATAAAATCGTAGAAATATAAAAGGATCTGCAAAATAACTCTTAGCTGTTTGGACTAACCTGTACTCGCTTTATGGGACCCGGCATTTTAACTTCACGTTTCTTTATGGTCGAAGATATCTGCACAATGCTGCCGCTACTGCTGGAATGCTTCTGTTGGTACTGATACTGCTGCTGCTGCTGCTGCTTGGTTGGTGTTTTCAAAGCTTCGTCACGTACTAAATGCTCTGCTTCGAGCACCAACTGTTTGATGGATTCATGCGATACTTTACCCTGTTTTAGACAACGATGAGAGTGCCCGAACGAACACATCGGCAGCAATAACATGAAAGAAACAAAAAGAGAGCAAAGTAGAAATTAATACACATGAGAATAGTATAGAAATTGTTGAGATACAAAGCAAAAAACAACAACGAAGATTCCATTGAAACAATAAAAAACAGTAGCAACAACGAGAAAAAACAAACATAATAACAATATGGATTCTGGTCAACTTTGACAAATACGAAATATACCCTACATTTCCCGAAAGCGATAGCGACGACTAAGCTTAAATTAATTGTTAAACGGTTAAAAAAGGAACGAAATGAAACAGATTTCACTTGAGCTCCTCACCACCAAAAAGGACTAATAGATTTCTAACGAACCCACGAGAAGAACGGGCCGTAAATGTTAAATCAATCATGATGTATTTGAACTAAATGCAAAAAAGCGAAGGCCATCGGCTCTTGGTAATGAGTCATGAAATGATTCGCTTTGAACGACTCAACGAGCTATCTGTTTAATTCAGAAAAATTGCAGTGTGAGCTGTAATAATATCATATACGATATAGTGATCAAGATTTAGATGGCTTTTGGAATATTCCTTTTTTTCTGTAAAGGCAAAGGAGTTTCAAAAACTAACAACATTTCTTTTCACCTATTTTGAATATAGCAAAGTTGGTTATGACAGACATCTACAGAATGAACGCAATTTTTGCTTAAAGCAGTCAAAAGTAGCAAATGCTGCCTTTTGGTTTCAGTTTCATATACACGGAAATTTTATTTTCAACTGATCTCAAGGAACGCTTACCAGACAATGAACAATCACATTTTATATTCATTTTGAAATTGTGCGAAAGACCAAAGTAAATTTTGAATAAGGTTTAGGACAGTTAACTTAATAACTGACCGGCTATTTGCATTACGTCAAATTCTACAAAATCCCGCGAAAAATAAGCAAATTGTTGTTGTCCACTACACTGTTTGGTATGAGATATTTTGACCCTTAAACCTGGAGCAATTAATGTTAATAGGGCGAGGTCATGCAATTAAGAATCTTTATCACAAATCGTTAGACAGCTTACGTTAAAAGAACACAGACGCGCAATTATCATTCTCTTTCATCGGAAAAATTTAAGCAATTTGAACAATTTATGCGCCTTGAATCAGCTATCGAGAGACGCAAATGGAGCTGTTTGTTCGGTTTAGGAGAGCTGCCTATGAGCAATGCCTGTGAGCACTTAATGTAAAAATCGTAATCATTCTTGTTGTTTTAGAAAAGTTTATAAGACGTCAAGAATTTGATCTCTTCGGTCTGATTGTGAAATTATCTCATAGCGAAGAAGAACATAATAGTCTGTTTGCTTCGAATTCTGATCCTGCATCATTTCAAAATAGCTAAGAACCACAAATATAGCTTTCGCGTCTCTGTTTGTGCTAAATGTGATAGCTTTGCATCTCTCCCTGAGAAGTAATCAAATGAGAGTCATGGTGAAAGGTAACATTTCATATAATTTTGTTTTTTAATTTAAAGTTGTGCGAGAGATTAAACCCCTTAACCTTAAACAACCTAATTAGATCTAATCGCCTTCGTTTTAGACAAGGCGTTGCATTATCATGTTTACTCCAAATCCTGGAAAAGGTTCCGAATGATACGAAAACCTGGCTGTGTTTAAGCCTGAGTTTACAACAAAAGCAAATAAATTACTTTTTAGAAAACAGTAGAAAAATCTGTGATATTACATTGCTTACATGGTGTGAATCGAATGAAATATCTTCAACGTTAAAGTTTATAATACGATCATAAAAAGGCCAATAGTTTTTCAGATATTTTCCGTGATTAAAACCTGTTAAAGTTCCTACTAACGTAAGGAAAACAACGAAAACATTTCAATTTATCGCATCAGAAGTGGACTACCCTGATAAATATAGCTTTCAAAATATCGTTTACTTTTGATTTTTTTAATAATTTAAACAAATTCGGTTCTATTAAGAATATTTAAATTAATGACGCACTTTCCATGCGACGTAATATTACCATGCAGCAAAAGAAGTGCATCCGCTGAAGCTGGTAAACATTTCCTTAATGAATGAATTTAAGACATAGACTTGTCATAGGAAGGAAACAGTTTTTTATGGAGCGTCTCTTCTGCACATTTTCATGGGAGTTATTATTAGCAGCAATCAAAAATCGATCATTTTGATGCAATTTTTCATTTGACCAAAGAAATTTTGTTTTGGGAACAGAGTTTTCAGACCAAAATTAGACTTCAAAGCAGTGTTTCTATCAAATGTGATTATGTGACAGTCGAATCCAAACAAATTAATAGCATTTAAATGTCATTCAATTTAATAAGAACTACAGAGTTTGTTTAGATTTGGAAGCTGTATAGAAGTGTTTCTTTGGAAATGACAAATATGCATTTATTGTGCTTTTTGGAAGTGATGAAAATGTTATTCTTTTTGAATGATATACAGTTTTTTTGCTGCACATTTGTGCTGACGGGTAGAAAATATCCGATATAAGTACAGATTTTAGTATCTGAAACGAGTCAGAACATAATTCTTGCTATTTGTGGGACTTGAAAAAATTATTTCACAAGTATTAAAATATTATTCGGATACCCGAATATGTTAACCAAAGTGAATAACCAGTTAATCAAAATTTACTTTTTAAAAAAAAAGAGATTTTACGGTTTCTGGTCACAAAAACAGTTTTATCGGTTTGGATGCTATAATTCTTCTTATGTGGCGACTGGAATAGACAGACTTATTTATTATACGCCGCCAGTAGAAAATAGTTCCAAGCACTTCGATCTTCTGCGCTTCTCCTTCAATTCGTCACACCAAGCTTCAATAGTATTTCAAAAACCTGATCTTTCCAACGAAGTTTTGGTCGCCCTCTTCTGCGCCGTTCATCGACGAATTCGTTGTCGAAAACTCTCCATGCCGGAGCATTTGGGTCCATCCGTACAACATGATCAAGCCAACGCAATCGGTATATTAATTCGTTTGACCACGTCAATGTCGGCATATAGCTCATACAGCTCTTTGCTCATGCGACGCCGATACTCTCCGTCAACGATGATGGGTCCATATATTTTCCGGCGTATTTTCCTCTCGAAAACGGTCAGTTCTAATTCATCCGCGTGCGTCATAACCCAAGACGGGTGGAACCAACGTCTGGTACAGTCGGATTTTTGTTTGTCGAGAAAGGACTTTACCATGGAATCGCTTGCCCGTAGCCCGTAATAATATCTCTTTATTTCCATGCTGACATCATTCGTTTTGTTTACAGCGGAATCGAGGTAGATGAATTCTTCCACCAATTCAAAATTATAGCTGTCAACGTTCACACAGCGTCCCAAACGAGTAGACTCTTTGTTCGTTGAAACCATTAACTTTGTTTTGTCCTCGTTTACCACCGGAGCCATTTTCGCTGCTTCCCTCTCGATGCTTAAGGAAGCTGCAGTAACATCTCGCAGTTTTCGCCCAATAATGTTTATGTCATCTGCGTATGCGAGGAACATAGACATGTGGCTTTTATTAAAGATGGTACCAGTCGTGTTAACTGCTACTATAATAGTAAATAATACTATACTGTAATAGTAAATAATAGTTTTTAAAATTATATCCTAAGGTAGTTGGATCTAATGACAAAAAAAAAAGAGGAAGGAATGATGTGACTGGATAAAGATTACACTTTCTTGTAGCTCTTATGAATTTTTGAATTGAATTGAATTTTTAGTATAAACTTATAAAACTTAATAACAATTTTCATACCACAGTTTAAATTATATCAATTTTCCTTAAAAAAATATGTTTTTTCTCTTTTTTTGGATGGTTTTGGCTCTTTTTCATTATCAAGTTCTGGCAACACTGCTTATGACCACATTAAAGGTTGATTTATATACATGTTACGCGTTCGCCGGGAGCTGAATATGAATAATATTTATCGTATATCTTCATTAGCATTTGAGATGGTGGCAAATGACCGTATGAGTGTAAACCTGTCCATATATGTACATGCGTATAATATATCTTGCTCGAGACGTTTAGTTGCGCCTGTTTACCGGTAAGGTCCACGATATTGTTTTGATCGATCGAATATTAACAAAGTCGTCGACTAGAGTTTTGAACGATAGTGTGGCGATGGGTTTCTAAAGTAGTGCAATTAATGCACTATAGGAGGCCCACATGTCAAAGGAGCTAATATGTAATGTGTACGTTATGTATTCCAAATTTTTCTAAGTGAAGAATTCTTTCTCCTTAAGTTGTAGCTCTTCACGATTTAGCACACTTTTCTCTTCCCTGGCAAAAAACGCAAAGTTTGCAATAATTCTCATAATTTGATACAAGTGTCACTATCATATCACGTCATTTCCCATAGATAACGCATTAAAAAGATAACCACAAATAAACGCAAATTTTCTATTTTCGTTTGAGTTGAAAAAAATTGTGCACTCAAATATATATTTATATATATAAATATAAATTCAATCGATTGAATTACTTGTCGACTCTTATTCGCAGAATGAATGAACAACAACAGAACAAAATATTCTTATCGGAAATTTTCTTTGTTCCCCGTACAAAAAGCAAAATAACGTAACATTCATAATATTTTATGAAATGTATTGAAGCGTCTTACCTTACGCTAAACCCACCAACACCCCTAAAGCCTCTGTCCATCTTATCTGAAAAGGAGTACAAAACAACCTTAAAATCGTGGTCGTTCCAGACTTCACGTATGCCACCGGCTGCGACTCAACCTACATTGAATTACTCGAACTTATCGGGTAAAACAAAAACTTTGGAGCGAAAAGAGCTCTCTTTTACTCACACTCATTCGATGATTGTAAAACAGACAATAAAGTAATTCTTATCCTACTTGAAGTCATCATCTTCATCATCATCATCATCATCGTCGTCGTGCACTCATATATCCATGTACGTCAGACAAGACGGCTGGCCGTCCGTCCTAACGTCACCGTTGTTATAAGAGAAAACCACTCGTCTTGTCTTATCAGTACTTGAATGGGGGGTGTGAAATGCAAATCCCACACATTCGCTCTTCTTAACTGAGTTTTTGTGTCATTCGTTGTTGCGATCTTTTGGTACGGCAAAATTTGTAGTCGGTATCATAAATATAATAAAATGCCAACCGATTATTTATTAATTTGCTATGTTTTGTCCATGTTTTTAGGGGCAATTTTTAAATGTTTTACAATCATGTGTTTGCTGTGTTAAATTATTTAAAATTTCTCCTGATGTTTTTGAAAATTAGTGACCTCATTTCTTGGCAAATATTTATTTATAAATAAAAAGGAAATTAAATAATAAATCAATTTATCGGCAAGTTGTGGGTATTTGTGAACGGCAAAATGAGAGAAAGAGATAAACGTTCTAGAAGTACTTTTGCCTTTTCAAATAAAAGTGCATTTTCAAATGGTTCAAATGGTGATCACATTATTTTTTGACAAACAGCTGACAACTTCATTAGGGGATCTTGTTTGAAAATTTAAAAATAAAACGGACTTCGTGCAGCGATCAAACACATAGAGATACATTAATACGGTTTGGATAACGTTCGTAGCGTATCTGCATGAGAGATTGCGTAAACATTTGGGTGGATGAATTTAAACGTGATAGTGCATTCATGTTCGGGGTACTCAACTGAGTAACTTATTATTGGGAGCGACAATTTGCGAGTGATAATTTAGGCCCATATCTTTAAATAACCACAAAAACGCTTCGAGCAGGGAAACAGTTAAATAGCGGTTAAAAGAAAAATTTTTACTGTTCTCGCAAAACTGGCCCACTGAACTGGCCACAAGCTGGAGAATGATAGCGTACAGTAAAAACTACTGAGGTTAGTAAAAGTTAGTAGGAATTCAAGCTGATTCGTTATTATCGTTGTCCTTGTTTATGCAGATATTTCATTTTTATTTCATTTCATATAAGGGACCTCCGGGGATTAGCGGCATTTAGGTCAGATAATGATTGGGTAGTCACTAACATGCTCTCTAACCAGGGCGTGTTGGCTAGAGCAACGGAGTTTGCATCCAGAGCGTTTGCTCGGCGTAGGGCTACTACGACTTAATTGTAGGAAGTGGGTCTGCTGACCTTTTCAAGCCAATCTGACCTGAGGGTTAAGAGGCTGCAAAACTGTTCGGATCGGGCTGATCCCACAATCTTGTTCAGCTTCATAGGTGGCAGCTGCTGCTCGTTGCAAGAACACTAGTCGCTGGACCGCGAGGTGTTGAAACTGGGAGTAGGCCAGTTACAGGATATGACCACAAGCCTTTTTTGGTACCGAGGGTGACGGCGATTCACACGGACAGTGTCTAGAGTTTGTGCCTTGTTCATCTGTGCCTTATGGACTCCTGGGGGGTACAAATAGACATGGGAATTACACGTCTCTATCAGTTGGTTGCCGTTCACAGTCACCGAGCGGAAGGGGCTTGTAGTTTTTTCTCGTGTCCCACCGGTAAGGATACTGCATCCTTGCAATGTAGTATCGACAATTCCATCTACCTGGGGTCTTCACACCCGCAGGTGCGTAAAAATTTCCAGTCTATATTTTTTTTTATTGTAGGGCGATCAACCCCAACCCCTTGAAGTATGGTGTATAAATCATAATAAATAATTATACCGGTGAGTTAAACCGGTTGCGTGGGGATCAGGAGGATGCGGGACAAATTTCTGATCATTTGCTGTTGTTGCTCCCTAGTTGGAGCATCATGCGGGTTGTTGATTGAAACCGAAATCGCTGGTAGAGTCTTTGGGCTCGAATGTGGAGTTCCATTGCAACCGAGTGCTACAGACCCATAGAGCAGTAGGTAGGAGACCCTCACCTCCGAAAATGGGGGTTATGTTCCATACTAGCATAATCAATTTGATATCTTCTGGCTGGAAAAAAGATCTGACAGTTGCTGTTGCTGGCTTCTAAAATTATGAGTTCTTATTTCTAGGTACTACAAGTTAACGTGGATATCTTAGAGGGGCGCTGGCAATCGCATTGTAATATGGCCAGAGTGATTAGCACAGCGTGGGTAAGGTTTTCACTGCGAGACTAACGTAAAATCCCCGTGAATTCTATTCTTATTTAGGCTCATATTTTCGCCCAAAACCGTTTTGAAAATTCCCTGTAGTTCATAAATTATAATATAAATATTCATAAATGCCTCTAAATATTTAAGGCGAGAATATAATTTCTAATATCTGCTTTTAATGTTGTTTCATTTGAGGACGACGTCCATAAGCAATTTCAAAATGTCATATACGAGTATATCGAAAGTTGTCAACAATTTTCATAATAGCGATTTCCTGGAAAAAAATTCAACATACCAAAATAAAAAATTTTAAATTTAAATCCTTGATACGTGTAAGCACAGATACTCGTACATCCTTCAGTTATTTTTTATTCGAATGAGTGATTATGCCACGGAGTCCCATTTAAAGGTATGAAACGGGCTTCTAAGGTCAATTTATTTCATACAATATAAATCCCTTTCCCCAAATGCGATTGTAAATCCGGCTTTGAAGCAAAAACAAATTCAATTCTTACTTCTGAATTTTGACCAACAATTAAACTAATCCATCAACATTAAGTCACACGATTTTTAACTATCCCTCCCCCTCCAAGTCAGTAATTAAAGCAAAAATCATTGAATCATCCATTTAAGCAAATTTGCAATGCAAAAAAATCAACATTAATGGCCAGCCCTTTCTATCGTTTCCCTCTTCATCTAGCAGGCGATAATGATTATAGACCGCACATTTTCCTGTTTTCACTTTGGTTAAACGTTTTCCATTTTTTTTCTTATATTTTCATTTCTTGTCGCCCCTTTTTGCGGCATATTGTCCACTTTCTGCTGCTTTGCTACTGTGCTGCTGCTGGTGTTTGTCCGTTTGCCCGTCCGTCCATCCGTCTGTCCGTGTTCATGTTTCCTATCTATATTAGTTGTGAAGTGGTGTGTGCTCCTAGTTTAAGCTTTAAATTGGAGTTAATTGAGTTTTAGTTTTCAACTTTGTTTTTTTCGCTCCGTTTGTCGTCATCGCTGCCGTTGCCGTCATCGTTGTTTGGTGGTTGTCTTTGGGGCTGTTTGGTTGTTTTTCATGTAGAGTCGTCATTTGAATACAATGTTTTGTGTCGTTTATGTTTTGCGTTAATTGGCCAAGTTAGGCTGCTTCTGACCATGTGTGTTTAGCATTTCATTTTACTTATGGTCTCTTTTGTTTTTTTTTTGGTTTGCTTTAGTTGCAGCGTTTGGAGTTTTTATAATAATTGTCATTAATTATCACAAACGCCCAATCTTGTTTTTCTTTTTTTTTTTTTTGTTTTTGGTTTGAGTTTTTATTGTGTGCCTCAAACGAGGAGTTTTTTATTTTTTTTTTTCTTGTTTCTCTTTGTCACTTCTTGGGAAATGGGGTGTTTTCTATAGACAGTGAAAGAAATTGTAAAGTGAATTTTCTAGGAAGATAATAAGAAACATTTTTAAACATATCCTAATCAAGGATAAAAGAAATGCATTCAAGGAACAGATAAAAAGAATAGTTTAAAATTGTGGGAGAGTTTTCAGTCCGATGTTAACTTTTTTGCTAAATTTCTATACCGAGAAAGATTGAGAGTTTGCACAAAAGTGAGTAGAAAAAGTATTTAAGAGAATCACGAAGGATCATATTGATGGACGAATCAACTAAATAATGAAATAAATATGTGCCCTATGCTGCTATGAGCTATGAATATTCACATATTTCACTGTTTTTCCACTTCAATTTCCAGTTCAGTTGTTTGCAGTCATATAATAATTCATTTTAACAATAATTCATTTTATAATCTCATTTTAATAATTTTGACACGCATACTGAAAAGACTTATTCATTATCTTTATCACCTTGAAAACTATTGCTCACCTATACACAGCAACTTGTAAACATTATTTTATATTAGTATGAATGGCGTAGAGACACATACACATTGATATGTTATAAAAACAAGTTGAGCGTCATCTATAGTACATTAAACGTACTATACATTTGTATACATAATCAGTAAGAAGCCCATATTAAACAAATAAGTCACAGATTGCAAAAGTTTCTTCACAACCCTGTGGATGGTACAATATAGGCTATATTGAATATATAGTCAGACACTGCAAATTATGAATATGAACATACTCGTATCTACATATTGAGGGTAATATTTATCAGAAACTTAACAACACCTTGTTAAGAATTATTAGAGAAATTCACTTATCTGCCAAATTTTGATATTAATGTGCGTCTTTCCAAATAAATTCCGAGATGTGTGTTTTGCTCATATCAATAATGTAGGCTAATGATTAGACGTAAAAAGATAATACAGAAGGTGAATATGCCAGATTTATCTAACAATGCGGCCTTCACTAAAATTGATATTTCTAATTCATCTATGCAACAAAATATATTTTGAATATGGAAAAATCCTTTGGAATGCTCACATTCAGTGAATTTATACTGAAAATTACCGGTTGTTTAATGGTAATTCCAGACGCCAGTTTAAAAAGCTTTTGCTAGCTTTGACTGTGTCCGAAGTGTTCATCAGCATATTGAAAAAGGAAGATGGTTGTATCTGAAGCTGAGCTGAAACTAACGATCATTCGCACGATAGTTGCGCGTACTAACCCACTGTAGGCTACAGCATATTTTGTATGGAAAAATGCAATTAATGCATACAGATTCAAAGAAAAGTTTTGAGTTATGCAAGGAAAAGGAATAGTGGGTTTAGAATGTGGGATATATATGTACAATACAATATATATGTAAATGTACAAGTGTACATTTTCAGTACACAGGAAAAAATAATGCCGGTTAAATTTCTAGCAAGCCCTTGATTGTTAATAAAAATATTTTTGATTAAATTTTAATTGTATCAAACAGTTATTTAATTGAAATATTATACATGAGAACACATGAGAACAGAAAATATTGTTGCTCTCTTTCTTTCTTTCCATGTACTGGTATTCCACTATTAATTGGTAGATCTAAATTTGCTAATTTCCCCGCTGATCTTGTTTATTATAAAATATAAGATCAATGATTCATTATGTCATTAATTGCCGATGAGATTGGTGAAAGTAGCTTTTGAAGCATTTTACTGTTATTTCATTAAATGAAAGAAGCTCATGTCTCACTCAATTAATAGTTTACAAATAATTTAAGAGATATCGTTGTCTCATTAATAGGTGAAAAAAATCAAATAAAATTTTAATTGAACCTTTGAAATTGTTGATTCAAATCAATTGTAGTTTTCCAATGCACTCATTCCTTATAAAACTATAATAAACTAAGCGATATTTTACACATGACAAATGTTCTTACTGTGACTTCTAGTCGTTGTCAAAATGTTTGAAGATTATTTCCGACAGGCCTCAGTGTGCAGATTCCGAAATTATTTTCAGAAATTCCATATTGACTGATATAAACATTTTAGAAAATGCCTAATTTCTGCATATTAGAAACTAGAAATAGTTTGTGAAACTGATATCGATGCCATAAATTCATAAATTCAAATATGGTAAACGATGCCATTACAAATATCTGTTCAAAAACATGTCTAGTAATGATAGTTCTGGAGATATCGACTAACGAAATTGAAAATTGAAAAATATAGTATGTGCAATATTCACTATTACGCCGCATAATTTCGAGACAAAAGCTGAAATATTATCTCAAAATAAGCTTTGATTAGGTTTCTTTTAGATATACCTAAAAAACCTTTCTGATGGCTTCAAAAATCTCTTTCTGAGATATTTCTAAAGAGATAAAATATACAGCAACTGAAAACATTTTCGAATCTGGAAAAAATGTTCACAAAAATCTATAATTTAAAGTTTGAAAATTTCAGAACACATCTAAGAAACACTAACATTTTTTGTTTTCATTCCATAAATATTGAATCGATGTGTCGAAAGAATCACTTGATTTTAAATAAGTATAAATAATCATCAATTCGACTTTTCCCCTATAACGTCCTGTGAGTTGTGCTGAGAGTTTACTTAGTTTTTAAATGATACCCAAAGTGGTATTTTTGTCGACCATGTGTTTCTTGTAGAAATCTGTCAAATCGAAAGTCTGTAAACAAAATAGGCCTAGGCAAAGTGTAAATAAATTTCTCGAAATTGGTTATTGGTGAATGGACGACCACGCTCCAATTCAGTAAACCAGTTATCTATAGTATAGGGTGACGCACCAATTGCAATACAATAAGACATTCAAATAACTTTTTTTAATTTATTTCATATAAATCATTGGTTTTGAAGATGATACACCGTAAACGTGTCGCACATACTCGTATGTGACAACTGATCAGAAAATTGTTCATTGCGGCCTGAAGGGTTGAAATTGTGATCGCCTCAATTATTGTTTTATTGGACTGCTTCAATTCAGTCAAATTCCTTGGTTTAGTTTTGTACACCTCTGGCTTGACATAATCACATAGGCTTGACATAACCAGTCAGGTCAGGTGGAAAGTGAAATTTCTGGCTATTAATTTGTTTGGGAATTTTCATCCGCCATAATAGGTCTGGCTATATGTGCAGTTGCTCCATCTTGCTGGAACCAAATACTGCCGAAACTGTTACGTCTTTGGCACAGTTCTGGGTAAAAAACATTCTTCAACATCTTTAAATAACGTTCTTCATTAACAGTTGACGGTAGCACGATTTATGCGCCACCCTGTGCTTCGTGATAGCGCTTCTCCTCCAAATGTGAGTTGGCATTTTCCCCGCTTTCTTGTCTTTTCGCTATATTGTGGGTTTTTAAATTTCTCTCAGTGTATTTTAATTTGCTTTTTGTCCATTACTTGATTCGGTTTTTATTTTGTTAAACGATTTTAATCTTGAAATGTTTGTTTAGTTGGCACAACTTTGCTGGTTTTTTGTTTCATTGGAAGGTTTTGCTGCAAAATTCATGTCTCAACTATTGCTTTTTAGGCTTTTTATTGTCTGTTTCGTAAACGAGGCCAACATTTGGGAAAATAAATTATTTCCGTTTTGGGTAAAAAAATAATCCAAAAGCCAAAAGCAATTATGAAAAAGTGAAAAAAAAAGAAAAATAAAAGTTTTCAAATGTTGTCATACAAGCATTTAGGCCATGTTTTCAAGCAATTAAAATTAACGTAATTTAACTTTTTTTTTTTATTTTATATTTTTGAAAAGTCAAAAGAAAGTATTTAACATTTAATGTCTTAATAAGATTTCGACTATAATTAGGGACATAAAATGAGCCCGAATAAAACTTTATTTTCTTTAGTTATAAACCGGCTCAAGGTTGGTTTTCTTTAATTATACAAATGAACATGCGCCATGATAAACAGACTCCATAAATCCGGCCGAAACGAAGCTTATATGCTCAACACCATTGTTTGCGGCCAATAGTTTAATGGCTTTGGCCCAATGTCAAATAAGTTATCATGTCTTATGAATCGGTACAAATCAACTTAAGCCGTTTTTCTAGTGAAAATTTTTATTATATTTTTTATTATTTATTTTTTAGTACACATTCTGTCAAAAAGTACCGGGAATTGGTGAATAAATCACAAACTATTATTCAATCAAAAATAATGCACTTCCTTCCCTTCCAAAGTAATACACTTATGTCAACGAAAAATCTCAAAATCAGAACGCGAATTCTCTTTTTTATTTTATATCGGATGAAAACGTTTTCACCTTGAAGTGCTAATTTGAGTTTTAGAAGGACAAAACTGTTAGGTTATTCGACTGTTTTCGATGAGTTTTCGACCAGAAATTCATCTATAATGGTCCTCTTGTGAGATGGTTCGTTATCGTAGTACGAAGTCCATGAGTTTTCTATCATAATCCTCAAATGCCGCACAACGCTTAGATAAAATTCATAACTTACGTCTGAGCCTTTGCCAGAAATTCCGGGGCAGCATTACCTTTACTTTTAATCGACTTTGACGTGCATTTTAGGTTTCAACTCAGTTGGCTTGCGGATCAAACACGCAAACTCATTTATCATTGCCGGTTACAATGCGTTTAATGAATTTAGGGTCAGAATTGACCCTTTCTGTCGAAGCCAGGAATCGACGATCTTGAGTTTTCCAGAAAACTTTCAAGGAAAAGGACGATGTTTTAGGGCGTATGTTGTACGCATGTTGCCCAATTATTTGCTGAACCCGTCGTTTAGAATTTACATGCCAAAAGTTGGACAGACGACTTAGAAAAGGCGCAACACGGGCAAAGTTTACATCAACGAATATCCGTTTTGATAATAAGGCTTTATAATCCACATGTGTTGCTATATCCTGTAACTTGACACAATAATTTAGAATCACTGGGTGACTAATAAACAACTGATATACAGACGATGCCAAAATATCATTATCGTCAAAGACTTCCTGCATTCATTCGCACTATTTGGAAGCCCGCTGAATCAAACGATCCGGCTACTAGCGTGCTTCGAAAGACATGCGGACGCATATGTTTGGATCAACATAAATTTTTACGATAATCAGGAGTGGACATATTATAGTCCTCTTTTGGAAGTCTCAAATGGACATTTCTTTTTGTTACAAACATAACTACAAATTGATATAGCTTGACTCAGTGTCGTTTGAACGGGCGCCAAAAAGGGACAGCAGCAAAGAGAAAATATGACATATTTTATAGTTTTTCCACGATAAGGGCGAAAACGCAAGCCAGGCTGTTGAAAATGTTAATGATATTTATGGTCCTGATACCATTCCCGTAATTTTGATATCAAGCAGTGTTTCGATTGCCTAGGATTTAAATATTCCATAAAAACCCGATTAGAACTGCTTGAAGGCGACTGAATGCAAAAGAAGCTTGATGAATGGGTTCGTGTGGCAACTAATCGCAAAAAAAACGTTATGGAACAAATCTCATTCTGCAAATCGCTGAAGAATAGCAAAAAATATACCATTTTCCAAAGCGACCAACGTCAAGCGAAAGCGGCCATAGTCGAATGGCTGTGAGTCGGCGTAAATTACATCTAAATGGTGAATTGGCGGCCAGGAGCAGTTTGCTGTGTGCTTGGCTGGAACTGACGAAGAATTATATACGATGTGCCGTTCTCCTACAATCAAGCTCTTAATTCAGACCTGTACCGACAACAATTGCACACTCTGAAGGAAACAATCTGCCCTATAGAAGATGATTTGCCTTACATCAGGATAACGCCAAGCCATACATATCAATAGTGACTCACAAGACGTTCCGGGAGCTGGGTTCAGGGGTGCATATACATTCACCTATAGTTTGGCCCTGGCATCGAATAACTACATGTTTCTGGCAATGGCGAATGATTCTGCTGTTGAAAAATTCGCCTCGGGGTTAGCTTGTGAAAACCGACTGTTCTGGTTTTTTGTCAATAACTATGACGGTTTTTATGAGAAAGACATGATGGAATTACCTTCCATATGGCTAACTAATTATTAAACAAAATGTTGTATATTTGACTTAAATCGGATCAGTTTAACTGTACTAAATAAAGACTTCAATGTCATGCATAAAATGTATTTATTTTTAGCACAAATTGTATGATACCTGGTAAGGTATTAATTAGAAGTCAAATAATGGGCAGAAGATAAAGAAAATTGGAGTCTAAGACATTTACAGAATAACTTATTGTTCGGCATCCATTTTAAGTCAACACTCTGCTGAACCTAAAATCTTTTCTCAACATAAAAGAGAATGACTTCAGATTTTATCACTTTGCTTTGATCCAGTTTCAATTAAGTTTAACAATAATTCAAATTATTTATGATTATTTTATTGTTCCCGTTTGCTTGACATTTCCTAAAAACAAATTTATTTATGGTTTTGGGAGATTAATAATTTATCATGAGATCATCCAAAATACTTCATTTGAGAATTCAAGTTCACTGGGTCTTTTAATATCTGCATACACTTTTTAATATTTGATATCTTTTCAATTCTTATTTTCCCCTTTTATTTCTATTGTATTCTATTAAGTCCAGTTGCTTAATTACCTCAACATTTTGTTCAACATTTGCGTTTCGCTGAAACTCAAACCGAAATGATTAATTTTGTATAGTATTCAAATTGTTTCGCTCCACTTTTTTTTGCTTTGTTTGGTTTAGTTGTCATTTCAAAATACTCTAATTTTAGAAAACTACGATTCGGTCTAATTATTTTGATTAAGTTCGTAATTTCATTTAATTTACATGTGTTTTTTTAATTTTATGGAAATTTGTATGTTATCATCCACTTTGTTTCCAAAGCGTGACATTGACAATAAAAATTTAATGCTATAGGAAGGGTAGAAACCAACCCGTAGAATAAATGATAATTGAGAATTGCGTTGGAATTTCTAAGCCATATTCTAATGGATTTTGAAATCCATTTAAAACTTATCCACTACCTTGATGGTTGCTAAAATTTTGTCTACACTAAGAAATAATCAAGGGCCGTTAACAGTACCGATAGGACCTTCAATAGATCAGTGAAAGTAACGCAGAATATTCCCAGGTGTCAGGTTTGGAAGGTCTCAGTTCAACCAATATTAAAGCCGAGCTAGATTCTACTCTGGGGGAGACTGTTCCTTCGTTTACGAGTGTAAAATATTGGTTTAAATGAGGCTATACGAGCTGACAAGACGAACACTGTAGTTGCCAACCTATTGAGGTGTTCACTCCAGACACAGCTACAAAAATCCGCAAAATGGTATTGGATGATCATCTGCTAGAGGTGAGTGAGCTAGCTGAAATGATAGGCATTTCAAAAAGTGCTGTACATCGTATATTGACTGAAGATTTGACGATGGGAAAGCTGTAAGATGGATGCCGCGCTTGCTTTCAACAGAGCAAAAACAGTATCAGGAACATTTTTCAGTAGAGAGTTTGGGGATGTTTTATCGCAACAGCACCTGAGACAAAAGAACAGTCAAAGCAGTAGACTGAAATGGGGGAATAGTGTCTAAAGAAAGCAAAGGCGACAACGGTTCCATCTGCAGGCAAGGTCATGGCATCTGTGTTTTGGGATGCGCATAACATCATTTTTATTGATTATCTTCAGAAACCATGATGAAAAAACCATTAACGCCGAATATTATTCCAATTTATTGCAGCGTTTAGGTGATGCAAGTATGGTAAAAGGACCACATTTGGCGAAAAAGAAAGTGTTTTTTCACCAAGACAATACCCCAGTTCACACATCCACTATTGCTATGACCATAATTATTGAACTAAAATTCGAATTGCTTCATCACGTACCTTAATCGGCCGATTTTGCTCCCTCGAACTGTTTTCTATCCCCAATTTTGAAAGAATGGATCGGTGATAAAAGATTTGCCAACAATGAAGAGATGGAGTCTGCGGTTTATGGTTATATTAATGAGTTTGACAGTTCTTACTATGAACAGCGTATAGAAGCTATTAAACATCATTGGGAAAAGTATATCGAACTAAAAGGAGGATTTTCCCAACTTTTTCTTCTTTGTTAGGTCTTTTAGTTTAGGGCGGTTTCAAGATCAAAAGGATTGCAATTGTATGTAATTGTATCCTTTTTGGCTTGTACCTGTACCTGTGTTTCAAATACAACAAGTTTCTAAAGCATTATCGAAATAAACTACATTTTGGATCATCAGGCTTTGTAGGTTAGGTTAAGTCAATGTAGCAGTCTGAATAGACAGACTCTCTTAGACTGTATAGTCCATTGTGATACCACGGAAACTAGAGATATGGCTGTCCCTAGTTTCCCCCGTTGAACCATCCTGAACGCCTCAAGTCGGACAATATCTGTATCGTCCAGATCTCCCTGGTTCCTAAAGAAATAAAAGCCCAGTGTTGATCCCCGCCTATCCTCCTCTTCTTCCCTACAGCTCCTGCTGAAGTCATTAGTTCGAACCTTCAATCTCGCTGCATGTCTTCCAATCAGACAGTGTCCCGTCATGACGGATACAAGCAATGAGACGTCGGGTCTTGATAGCGACAGCAGTGTGTGTGAACGCTTCAAATCTAGGCGAGGCCATATCTGTTTGGATTGATTACAACCTCGGACAGCCGCCCGCCTACCATTTGCTGCTAAATATGCTCCATATCGCAGTAGGAGCTTGCATGTGACTAGACGCATGCCCACGGACTCCAACTCGACTGGAGTATGTAAGGTCGTCCCTAGTCTTGCCAGCTCGCCTGCTCTGCTGTTCCCTGGTATGTCCCTGTGGCCCGGGGCACCCACATTAGGTGAATGTTAAAATACTGAACCATCTTTTCGGGCTCATATCAAGCTTTGTATTTTCTTACAAAATCGCCCAGAGGCCAGAAGCAATCAAATAGGATTTTCCAAATATGGCAGACCGATATTGAAATGGAATAAAATAACCTGTTTGTGATGTATTAACAAAATTTATTTTTATTTGCAAGATCCATGGATTGTAGTAATTATAAAATATAAAATAGCTCAAATGTCAGTCGCGACTTCGCATGGTGATACTGATTGGGTAGCTCTAATTTTCAATGACTCTGCCTCTGCCTCATCTTATTGTCATAGGCCTGCGAGTTCTGAAAACCACACATTTAAAAGTCTAAGGGGGTCAAATTGTATGATCTTCGTGAATAATTTACTTCAGCTACAGGTAAACCATACTCTCAAATCATTCATGCAATTTTATCATTGTGACATTCACTGAGTGACATGAAGCGCCGTCCAATTGGAGCAAAAGAAATAGGATATCATTGATCTGTATCTGGTGGTTACTGCCTTACCAATGTCGTTTTTGAAGAAATAGAGACCAATGATATCACCGACCAAAAATTCGCAACAAAAAGTAACTTTTTGTGGATGCATCGCCGGAAGGGTTGGGTCTATGTAGGCCATTTACAATCCCCGGCTACGAACTGACAAAATATTGGACAGTGTAAAATTTTAGTAAGTTTCACAAAGATACGATAGTTATCGTATCTGCCTATCAGCCAGACAGACGGACAGAGCTCAATGGATTTAAGTCATAACACATTTGGTCAAAACATACTTTGGGCTTTAAACGTCTCCTTCTGCGTGTTACGTCTTTGGTCTATGTTGGTCTGTAGCTGACGGTGATGCCATCGGCCATCGGCAAAATTCGCACCAAAGATGCATTTCCACGTGGAGAACCTCGTATGTGCACTGACCACTGACACCATCGCAAATGTTGGCGCATATGTAATGGGCTTTCCAAATAGGCTGACTCGATGTTAACGATCAGTAGCGGCCTTGTTGATCTGGCGGCGTCTATCAAATCTGATGTTTGTTATTCAGCCATAGATGTCAAATTGTCTTGTGAAGTTACACGATTGGGCAGCACGTGTAGATGATAAAACTTTATTATTTAAATGAGTGCTCGTTTGTGCAACCGATGTGCGCGTTCCGTCCATTTTACGGCAGAAGCGGCGGTGGCCGTTTAAAGTTGACTCTCCACCAACATTTGGTGGTCAAATAGCGAGACGACCGGTTCGATAAACAATCAGCAATTAAAGAAACACCAGATAGGGTGAGAATATCGCCTCTATCTGTGAAAGCGTGCAAGAAAACCGGAGGCAATATATTCCCCGTTTTGAGCAAGAACTCAGACTTTAGCAGACTTCAACTTGATGAGTTCTACTACGAGACTTGGGCTTGAGACGTTGTCTGTTTGTTCGCTGGTCGGGCGAGTGGAAGAGGACCGGGATGTTTAGAAGAGGACCCCAATTTCGGCCGAAAAATCATCTTTAGTAATGTGTTGCACGTTTGGATGGCAAACAAACAAAATTGCTGTATATGGGAGGATGACAAGCCATGTGAGGTTCACCAGGTAATAAAGCACCCACCAAAGGCTACTGTTTGTTTTGAGTTTGGGAGCCGACGATATCATTAGTCCGTACTTCTTCGAAAAAGTTGTGGTGAGGTCATCACGGTCAATGGCGACCGTTACAAGTCGATGGCAACCAATCTCTTTTATCTCTCTAAATTGAACGATATGGACAAAGACGACATGTAGCGGCTCCAGCAAAACAGTGATACGTGAAACACAGCGAATGACAGCTGTGGACATTCTGCAAAAGCGTTTTGACCATAACATTATTGCTCCCGAAGGTGACGTGAATTCCCTACTAGGATAATGCGAAAGTCAAAATAACCCAGGCCACCTTTGCTCAAATGCGGTCGAATCTATGCGGTAGAATCATTGAAAATTGGATCTGTGGATCTGCGTCACCACGCAAACATGCGGCGGACATTTGAACGAAGTTATATTCCATACATGGTGGCGTACATAAATCTTCCAAATAAAAAAAAATAGTGCAGAAATTTCAGTCAGATGGACTGAATTAAATATACGAGTACCTTCACCCAACATCCCTTTGTTGAGTGTGATAAATCGCTAGATTATCATCATACACATAATCTGAATTGAAGCACAATAAAAGAACCAAAATTATAATTTATCAAAGTCTTTCGCTTAGATATTATAGTGAGACAACAGATTTTTGTAAAATCAAACAGTTTGTACGATATTTGTAATACCCTAAAAGGCGTGGCTATGCAGTCCATTTTCATTTGCACAACTAAGTTTACTAAATGCTTGATGCTTGCTAAATTATACCGAATTTACTGAATAGAAGAAATGAGTCTAGGAATATATAGGTTAAATTAGGTTATTTGTATGGGAGTTGGTATCGGAAAGAGTGCAAATATCTGATCGATATTTTGAAATTTTAACAAACGTCATAACTTAATACGATTAACAAAAGTTTAAATAACTACAATTTACGAATTAAGGATTGTAGGAGAAAAAGTAAATTTGGACAAATCAGTCAATATGTAAGGGACGTACCAAAAGGGGCATGGTTAATGGGCCGATATCTTCAAATTTTACTGAGCTTTAGAAGACAATGCAATGAAGTAAAAATCAGTTTACTGCGGCTAACGAATTGGAAGTTATAGGAGAACAAATTGATTTGGGAAATATATCAATTTATATGGGAGATATCAGAAAGAGTGGGTCGATATGGCCCGTTTGTGCAAAGTTTTAGAAAGTTTCATAAAGATTTACGACAGTTATCGCGTCTACCAGCCAGCCAGACAGACAGACATCGATCAATAGTCTTACAACTTTATGCCATTTTACAACCAAAACAATTCGACTATTCGACTTGAATATCTGAACGATCTCGAACTGCTAAACTGAACCGAAACTGTAATTTGAATGATTTTAAACCCATTTCACCCAGTTGGACAGAACCGAAACGAAACTGCAGTTCACTAATTTGAATAGAATCGACCCGAATCTTTATACGGTCTGCAGTTCCACAGAATCTTGTCCTAACAGTCGTTAAAGTATTGGTTAAATAAATTTAACACTTGACTCACGAAATTCCCTGCTAAGTTTTTAATGCGTTGCCATTTTTTTTTTCGTTTGAGCAAATAAGCAATATTAGTGGATGGCTGATTCGAACAACAGATGCTCGAGATTTATATACGATATTCCCCATATGAATGTTTGTAAACGAATAATTACGGGTTCACACTCAACCAGCAGGCATCAGTTAAGATACAACCAAATACCATTTTAGATATGAGCTTGTGCTAAATAAATAACAAAATAACAACAAAAAATTAGCATTCTTTCAGTTCAGCTAATGCAGACAGACGACGGCGACGATGAGTTAAGACTATTTGTTACAAACAATCGCAAAACAGAGAGAAACAAATGCAGTGAATAAATAAATTTTAACATAAAATATGTTTTTTTTTTAACTTAATTGTTATTTTACACGCAAAAAAAAAACCATCGCTACACTCTCTTTACCTGTGTACCAAATACAGTGGCTTGAAAGGGATTTTAAGGGGAGAAATTGGTTACAAATTTCTCTTATATTTCAATATACTTTTGCATATTTTTCACAATTTCTGTTCCACCACAGTCTCCGACAAACCACTGTGCTAAAGTTGTATTAACATACGCTTTTGAATCGGAACACTTGTTCAGTTAGACCGTCAGACATGGATCCACATCTGAGTTACGTACTGGCGTGAAAGCCGTCAGCCACAATAATACACACATCGCACCTTTCGGCGTTAGTCATATAAACGTCTGTTCTTATTGCCGCTGCTGCAGCCATCGCTGCAGTGGTTTGCCCCGTCATAATAAATACACAGATGTGTAGATAGATAAAGAGCCACAATACCAACACAAATCGAAATTGCTGAGAATAACGCAAATTTTGAACGCTGCGAATTTCAACACTTGCCTTGGATTTCAAAAGGAGGATACGAAACTGTGGTTCGTTGTTCTTGTTGTTTTTGTTATATTTTAATTAGCTTTTTTTTACGCTGATTATATTTATATTCAATTTATTGAAATATCTCTGTTTATTCAAACACACAGCACAGATATTTTATTGAATTTTTAATTCACTTTGTTGGAATTCTTGCACGCTTTTGTTGTAGATGGTTGAGAAAATGGTAAATGTTTGAACATACAGAAAGTTGTTTTCGCTGTGTTTCAAATAATAACTCTTAACTTTCTAAATTGGCACAGTTTCTAACATTTAACATGGTCCACAGAAACAAACCCATCTAACGAACACTTCGATTAGCAGCGTAATCGACAAGCCTATGAAAAGCTTCTCACATTAGACTGCAATCTCACTGCATGCGAGAAACACAGAACTATCCTACACGTGTTAGCAAGGTATACTCGTACATCTGCCTTATGTTCCCTTTTAGTTTCTAGTATATTCGATATAGTTGGTAGTACTATTAATGCGCGACAGGTGGCGGTAGAGCCATTTCAATAAACATGATTTGCATATGAAATATAAAGAACTTAATAAAGTGACTTATACACATGGGCCGCTTTTCAAATAATCGATCTTTACATTTTAAGTTGGTTAACTTTTTAAGATGTTTCGTTTCACAAACTCTTAAAGAAGAAATTAAAGGATTTCAAATTTGCAAATCTACATGGACCCAGTCATACAAATGTAAGCCTTATAGCAACTATCATTTTTCAGTTAGCAAATTTGTGACTTTTCCTGTTTCATCAACTTAAATATATGAAATCGATAATAATTCAAGTTGTGACCGATTGTGGAATGACGGTTAGTAACTACATGTGAGCATCGTTTTTCAATCTTCATATGCAGACGAACACTTTAAATAGTCGAACAAACGACAAGTTTCTAGGATAGTACAATTAATATGCGGTAGATGGCCGAGACATATCAATAAACGCGATTAGCTTGTGAAATATAAAACAACTTTCACTTTATATGCTTTCACTTTGCAAAAAAAAAAACTTTTTAGCTAATTTTAATATTTGCAAAGAGTGCAATACAGTTCCGGTACAGTTTTCAGGAAGTTTGAATTACCTCACTATTCAAGGAAATTCACTGAGAACATATCAATCATTTTTTGTATGCAGAGATGGTATGATAAAGTATTAAACCTTTATCAAGTGTATTTATTTCGTTAGATATGATATTTGTCGAAATTTCAAATTTTAAAATGCATCCATATTTTTTTATCCATGAATTTCAATACTAAAGTTTGACGACTAATTCTATGTAAGCTTTAGTTTTAAAGGTGCTTTTAATTTATCTCTGTTGGCTCAAATTTAAGAGATATCTTAAATATAGATATTTCCCAGATATTACACATGAAATTCAAAATATATCCATTGCAATTCAAACTGTTTATTTGAAATCCAAGAGTTGTCAATTACAATTCAAAAAATGCGTGTTAAATTCAAACAATTTCAATTGAAATTTAAAGCGCATCATTGCAAACCCAAAACGTATTAATCGATATTCAAAACGCATCATTCGAGATTCAAAACAGATTATCGAAATTAAATGAAAGAAGATAAATTAAGTATAAGTTTGTTTCGACCATAAAACGCTTTACTTTGAATCAAAAAAATGATCACTTAAGTAGTTTGCCTAAAGAGGTTATCGAAATTCTTTTTATACTTAATGTACTGTACTCCATACTAGCGTGGAGTTTGAGCGTAATCTGCTATTTAGTTTGTTCACAGTGCACAATTTTGAGAAAACATCTCAAGTGTTTTTTTGCGATTTTTACTAAGGATACAATTTTCAAACACAGAATTTGTTTTAGATTTTATCGTGTAAATGGAATTTAATGTGCGAAATAGCAGACAAGGAGAATCGACTTTATCGAAGACACGTGCTTATGAGTGGTACAGTGTAATCAAAATTGCCCGATAGGTGGCGGAAGATTTGTCCCTTTTTTGTACCTCAGAAATTAATTCGTACCATTTTACACAATTGTTTGGGTATGAAACGCGTTGCCGTTCGACTAGTTCCGAAAGACTAGAGCTTTCTCCAAAATCTCAATCGCGTAAAGGTCACTGAAGATAGGAAGATATATCGTGTAAAGGTCCCAAAATGCATTATAAATGATGATGTGAGATGGGTTTACAAGTTTGATATGCACAGCAGTCAACAATCTTCCGGATGGTGAATTCTAACTGAGCCGAAAACGGAAAACCATTTCAAAACTGATCAAACATCAATGTAATATAGACAATTTTCTATGATTATCGTGGCGCTGTGCAGTTGGTATTCTTGCCAGAAGGTGTAAAATTTGTAAATACAGAATATTATGCGACATTTAAGAGAGAAAATTTGTCGATGCGGAAAGAAAATTCATGAATTATGCTCCACGGTAACGCGTCATCTCACGAGGCTATCATTGTGAACGCATTTCTGGAGAAAATTCAACATATATCACCGTTAAACCACTATATTTGCCTTATATTGTTACCTTCGCTACGAGAACTGAAGTCTTCTTCGGAAAATGAATATGAAAAATATTTTGGCGATTAGACGTTAGTTAGTTGGTTTTATTGACCGATTCCCGATACTTTTTTGAGAGAATCTTTGACCTCATATTTGGCATTATATGCACCTTATGCTACGACAACGTTGTAAGAAGTTTTCATGATCTATTGCTATGGACAATCAACGGCAAGGATGTGCTTGTCTATAGTAGATGTTCAGATTCCTGCATGGCTTATGCCCAGCAAAGTTTTGGCCTCCTTATTTTTCTTTAAAAGTTCGCATCGAAAGTTTTTTTTGGTGAATTCACGATATATGTCATTCAACCAGGCGCAAGGCGTCTATTACATTGTTATTGTTCTTATTGCATCTAATTCTGTAGAAGCAACTTGGTATTTCGTACGCATTCTTTTGGCACCCTATTAGCACGCCACCTATCATGCGTTCATTTTACTAATGCAGAAACTAAAGTCAATACATAAACAAAGCGCATTTCTATTGTATCAGTTGATTGCCATCATCAGTAGTACACTCAATTTTATTGCCATACCGATGCATTTTAATCCAGTTTCATTCAATTTACTGAATAGACCGTAAAATGGACAAAATGCATTACAATCGCCGAACCTCGATGTTCGATGTAAAATATGGATAAGCCAATCGTTATTTCCGTACATGTATCACTTGTCAAAATTAACATTGGATGTTTTTTTTGTCACCAAAAAAAAAAAACAAAAATTTGTGAAAATTCCAATGCCGCTGACACTCTATAACATATTTCAATCATAATCTTCCAAGTATGTTCAAGCATTTATCACTTCCTGTCGTACTTTCGTTTTCACACATTTCCAACCATCGTGGAAAATCGTTGTAAACTTTCCGTTAAAAATTTTCGATTACCGTGATTCTGTTTGACGAGTTATAACCGAAAAATTCGTATTCGAAATATTTTTGTGCTCTTATTTTAATTCTTAACAAAAAATTGTTGTTCTACCAAGTGTGAAATAACAACTGAAAACTGTTATTTAGTTATTCCCCTTGATATCTGACTTCTGACTAGCCGAATGACTGCCTGCGGCCTGCAATTGAAATCTGTTTTTTGTTCTAAGTATAAATTGTTGTTCCATACGTTCGTTTTTCGTTTTCGTTTATTTAAGCGATAAGATAATAACCCATTTTTGTATTCACGTTATATTGTGGAAAAACTCAACCAACAACTAAACAAATTGATTAAATTTATATATATGATTTTTTGATTTTTTTTTTTTTTTTTTGTATATTTCAAATTGTTTGTGAGAAATTTTTCGCTCATTCGAGAGTGGCGGTCTCGATGAGTTTGAATGATATCGATAGTCCAGCCAGTCAAGTCAGTCATGCAGAGCATCGATGTTGTTGAGTTTGTTGATATGATACGAATGTTATCATTGTTTTTGTTTAGAGTTTGTTGATCTAATATCGTCTGTATTTGTGATTTTTGTAAATACTCGTACAATTGTTGACTACACAGGTTAACACATTCGAAACTTGAAGTAATGAGAAACGATGATGTTGCTCTGGGATAACTGTAGATATATTAAATTTAAATCTACAGCTAAGTCTTTATAGAAACACTAAATAGGAATTTAAAGATTTCAATGTCCACAAACTACAAGCAGCTACTCTGTGGACGCTTCTTTACATCCTATTCAAGAGCCACCTGTCACTTGTTAATTGTGCTATATAGAAAACATTGCCAAAATGTATAATAAAAACACCAATTTGGCAAACTTCCACCACAATAAGACAAAAAATATAATAATATATACCTATATAGAATACTTTCATTGATTTTTATTTATGACATGAAATGATTCGCACGCCACCTATAACTCATCGATTGTATTACATTAATAATCACTAACGGTTTTTTAAGCAAAACTTTCTTAAGTGTCATATCATACAAATTGAATAAACAGTGTAACAATCCATAAGATTAGTGTAAGATATTAAATTTAAATCTGCTGCAAACTCTTTACAGAAATGCTAAATAAGAACTTAAAGATTTCGTTGTCTATAAGCTACAAACTGCTATTCCATCGACGCCGTTTTACATCCTGTTCGAGATCCATCTATCACTTGTTTGTTAATTGCACTATACAGAAAACATAGACAAAATTTAAAAATAACTCATCGATTGTGTTACTTTAATAATCGCCACCATCGGTTTGTTAAGAAAAACTTTCTTAATCATCATACAATTTGAATGTAAAGTGTAAGAATCTATAAAAAACACACGGACAAATACATATAATTATTATTTCTATACAAGTTGGCGCTTAATGTAATAACAGCATTGGATGACCGTTTGCCATTAAAGGATCATCCCAAGGCTACGCTCATAATCTATTTTTATGATTCGAATGTGATCAGACAGGCTTAAATCACATGAATATTTTCATGAGAAATGTTTACATTCATGGATTAGTTTTCGTTGAAGGCCTTAATGATGTTAAATGTGTCCTAAACAGATAATAGCGCTTACTTATTTTATCTATGTATGTAAAACTGTTTTCATATTAGCTGCAGGATTACACGTAATGCGATAACAATATTAGGAGACGTTTTTTTTGTCATACTTATGATCAAAGCCGGTTTTTAGGATTCAAATATGGTCAGGCTCCTATTAGGTAAACATTTTTTTTTATAACAAATGTTTACTATTTAAGTTTTTTTTTTGAAAAACATAATGATTTTAAATATTGTTTTTCCGTATGCTACTCTGTTTCATATTGTTAACTACTAATTCGTATGCGATTTTTATTATATTATACTCGGGCGACACCTATCGCTAATAAACAGCACTTTTTAAGAAACTATGGCAAAAACATATGTTTGTTATAGCCGCTTGATAAGATTTCTTCATTGTCTAGAGAATGATCGGCCACAGAAATAACATATTTTAAACATATGAGTATAGGCAGAGAACGAGTACGAAGATTATTGAAGTGACTATGAAGCGCTAGTCGATGGCTTAAACTATAAATACATATTTTTATATACCATCACTGGCTAGTAAAAAACAATTGTTTAAAATTTCCTCGCTGTCTAATGTAAGCAATGCGAGACCAGTTGGAACACACAGACGGCCATTGACGTTCATAAATGTACAACGTTTTTTTTTACCTTTTTCCATTTTAAGCCAAAAAAAAACTCCGTTGGCTGGTGTTGATGTCGATTCATCTACCACATCTTCATATATTACTTCAATCGATTTGTGAGCTTTATATATATTTTCTTATATTTTGCTTAAGTTGTTTTTTTCTGTTTCGAAGTTGCTTTGTATTTATGTTTTTTTTTTTTCTACATACGAATTTATGTGTTAATTCATGATAAAATGGAAACGTAATGGCTTCATCTATGGGCAGATGATATGTAATTTCCATAAATTCCCATAACAACAAAATTGTGTTGTTTTGTTTTGTTTTCTTACACGACAATAAAACAATTAATGGTAGCAAAAAAAAAAAAAAAAAAAAAGCTCAATTAACATTAAAATCTTTGTTCCATTTTGGTTATGCGCTAAACAATTTGCGATTATCTCATGCCTCGGCAAAAGATGTAAATATACTTGTAGTATAATATAAAAACACTGATTTTGTTTCGATAAAGAAAGATAAATTTTCTTGAATGGAAGTAAGGAAGGCCAAATCAAACTTTGTGATTATTACAGTTATTGCAGTGGACAGCGATATAAGTCTCAATGACTACCTCTTCCATGTACAGAAAAAATTTTATCGGTCTTCCGAATGGGGTGTTAATATTAACTTTGATCGTTATCTGCTTGTTGGTAAAATCGAGACTACGTAGAACGACCAACGCAAGCATCTTCAGCAAGAAAGCTGGATAATACGTGTTGCTAAAGTAACTGCAATTTATTCCATCGAATTTTCCAGTAGGCCACTATTCTTAAAAATATCGTCATATATACATAACATATATTATATAAAACATATAATCATCACAATGCTTTCCATGGCAGATGCCACCTTATATTCATATGAAAAATCATATCAAATATCCAAGAAAGAAGATGCCATCACCAGTCAATTTAGCCACAAAATCCTACACTCACATGAAAAGTTAGCTTTAATATCCAAGGAATTGGCATAGCATCAATTAATTTAACTGAAGCCTGCATTTTATACCAAAATTATAGCAATGAGAAATCACTATTTTTTGTTCCTTTGAGGAAATATAAATTCTTCCGAAAACAAAAGTACATCAAAAACAGCAAGATATTATTGCAGGCTTCACAAACTTTTGTAAAGGATTACATACATTTATGAAGCCACAACTTATACAATATTAATAAATGTCTACAAATAGGTAAAGCTTAAATCTTGAAAATCACATGGTTATTTTCTCAATATTTTGCATATTTTGAAAATTTACATTTTTTGAATATTTTCAATAATTTCTTGAAATGTACTGCGCGCCTACGCCACATATACCTTTTATAGCAATAGAAGATAATTTAATAATAAAATAAAACTATCGCTTAAAATCAAAACTAGAAAATATTTCACATGCTGTGGTGATGTTTCTGAAATCCTGATCTCATATATTCCGAAAACAAGTAGAGAATTATTTTTTATCTCTAGCCTTCTTTAGCGCCCGGTCGTCCTCTGTCAAGAGGCTAAACTAAGTAAAACTTTAGTTTTATTTCAGTTCCTCCAATAAAAATATCAACTACATTATATTTTGATGGATAATTGTAATTTTCAAATTAGGTTGCAGGAAGAAAAAGAATCGATATGAATCAGCATCAAACTTTTAATATAATTTGAAATAAATTTACAACACAAAATCCGAGAAGAAACTCAAATTTCGTAATGGTCCACGTTCCAAATATCTTAAATACCTCGGATAATTCTAATAACTTGAATATTTTCAATGCTTTAAATCAGGGACTGTCATGAACATTTAGTTTCTTTTCGATTTGGATATTGTAAATTTGTTTAAAAGTACATTAAGGATTTCTTTCGGTTTCATATTTGAAACAACCATCCACACCATACATTGATTAGTTTGTTGTTTAAAACTAAACTACAAACCTACATCGAAACATAGTGAATCAGATATTTCGATTCGATAATTTTAAACGGAAGTGCAGTTGTATACGATTTCGTTTCTTAGTCTGCGTCAAAACAGAAACCCTCTTGACCGAGGAAAAGGCCTGCTGCCAAACTAAGAAAAGTAAAAATGCTTCAAATAATTTATTTTATGAATTTAAGATACCAGGTTCTCAGCAATTTTCTTGGCCATTTAAAAATGTTGTCTGTTTTTTGAATTGAAAAACTTGAAATGTAATACAAACGAAGTGTTTCGTAAACTGAATTAGAATCAAGATTGCTTCTAATTTCGTATTGGGTGTTTCAAAATTGTTTTTAGTTTAGCATTTGTGAAATGGAGACAAAGTTTAGCTTAATTTTTAATCGATGCCAGAAACTGAAACTAATCTACCTATTTTCGGATATGATTTCGTTAGACTTTAAATACAGGGTGTCTGTCGAGAAGGTAAACTACTTTGTTTTCCCACCATTTTGGTAAAAATTAGTCTTGAAAATTCATATTTGACAGTCGTGAAGTAGAGACGTGGCAAATTTATTATGGAAAAATATTCGATAAACCAATGTGTTTTAATCGTTAAAACATTTTATCAAAATCAATCAGCGATTACTGTGACGATGAGAAAGTTACGTGAAATTTTTGGGAGAAACAACGAGCCAACAAGACGCACTATTTATCGTGTAGTGAATGATTTCGAAGAAAGATATGTGAGTAAACAGAATAGTCGGTTCTGGGCAATGGAAACCCCTCAAATTATTCATCAGTCACCCTTGCGTCTGTTATTTGTGCAATTTGGTCAGGGGGAATCATTGCACCATACTTCTTTGAAACTGAAAACGGCATAATGATAACTGTCAATAATGGCGATGTCGCTTGGCCTCCACGGTCGGCTGATATGACTGCTCCGGACATTTTTTTGTGGGGATATCTGAACAACAAGCGCTGAAGGCAAACAGCGGGAAGTTAGTTGCGCACCTAACATTTATTTAGTAAAAGGTTTCCCTTTTACGAATATGGATCGTTTAACAACCGAAGTCAAAACTTACTACAAAAGTGGTGGTTCAAAAGTGGGCTTTTAATCGAACAAACTTTTCTTCAAAGATGAAGTTCATTTTTCACTCGATGGTTACGTCAACAAGTACAATTTTTGCATATGGGGCTCGGAGAACTTAGAAGTGATTGCGGAAAAGACATTGCATCCGGAAGAAGTGACTGGTTTGGGGCGCATTATGATCTGGAGGTGTCATTGGGTCGTATTTTTTCTAAAACCACCTCAAAAGTATTCATTGCTGCAATCAATCCAGAGGCAGTTATTTAAATGGCTTTGTATTTCATGCATAATGGCAAGATCCAAGCATTGTAATGAAATAGAAGTTTCATCGAAATCATAGCTTTATGTGTGTTTTATTTAACTTTACTTGAAAACGATAAATAGATAGCGCTATATTTTCAATGTTTCAGTATTTTAAATACAATACGGCTCAATGTTTCCAATTTGTCTATTTCATAAAATGATCAGTCCTACAATTTTACCTTATTTAATAACTATTGCTTTAATTGGTTTCAATGTTAGTTTTTTCAAATATTTTTCATAATAAAAAATTACCATGTTATGCATGCCCGCTCTTAATTTGGTGAAATTTCTCTAAACAATAGTTTTCAAATCACTGCATTGCATAGGCTGGAGCAAATGAAAGCTTTCGCATATTTTCCCCCAAATGTAATAAAACAATCCAACCACAATTAAAGACTCAACAATCAAAATAATCCATATAAATTTAAATATAATGCAAATATCATGAATTAGTGGGCGTCTTTCCTTTATAACATCATCATCATGGCAAATAGTTAATACTCGTAGATTACATTCAATTCAACTCACGCGAGCGATTTTGAGTTTCAAACTTAAATATTCGCTTCAAAAGACATAAATTCCACCTTGGCAGTGACAAATGCATGCGTCGTCCATGACAAGAAAACACGTAAGCGAGGAGGCGTTCGTGTTGTTATATTTTGTGCGTTGCAGAAGAGTGCGTTCGCATTTGAAATTTAAGGTAACAAGTGTCGGAAAACCGCGCACACTCACATACGAGCACATGCAACATTGCAGCTTATCGCCCGGTATCGACGCATATGATGGCAAATCATATGAACAGTCTATATTTCTGTACAATCATTATTATGACCAGGGGCCATAACGTGTACAATGCGTGTAATCACACTAAAGATCACATGAAAACTTTTTATAATTTTCGTTACATTTTTGTTGGAAACAAAAAATGAATAGTTCCAGCCATCAACTGGCAACTGGCAATTACCCACACACAAACACACACATCCTCCCTGAATTTACACTATTTCGAATTCGAAATTCCACCAGGAGTCGCGCGAGTGCGTCGCACAGTGCTTTGTCCCAGTACATCGATGGGACAAAAATAGAAGGGTAATAAAATTTGGCGCGAGTCCCTAATATAACTGAATTAAGAAAATTTCTAAGTATGGACAAAATTGACCACGCCCATCGCCTACCGCCCATACAAACCGTAATTATTTTTGGCTATAAAAATTGAACTATTGCTTAAAATTTCATGAAAATTGCGTGAAGAACATATCTATATGCCCTCTTATTAAAAAATAGCATTTCATCAACATTGACCACGCCCATCGCCTACCGCCCATACAAACCGAAATTAT
>JAHXMU010000287.1:446676-483625 GCA_019455685.1 Philornis downsi | reverse complement strand
TTTCCGAGTTCTGCTCACACTAAATAACATAAAAATCCAAATTTTAAACTCCTTCTTAAAAAAATAAATTTTTGGGAATTATTTTCATAAAACAATACAATTTAGTTTTTAATTCATTGATTTTTGCTTAAATTTCACTAACTTTAGCGCCCTCTGATGAAGTGTAGGAGAGTGAAACGAAACTATTTCCTTTAAATTTGTTTCTTTTGTATTGTTATCTCTCGATTGTTATAACTTTCATTATATTTTGGGACAATTTTTTTTTATTTTTGTCTATGGGACAAAGCACTGTGCGTCGTCTGTGTAACAGAAAACGAGATTTTGCCCAGTTACATTATCTCTCACGTTTCAAGCCGTTTTAGCGGCAGCAGCAGCCACCAAAGAAATAGACGACACCACGAAAAATCTATTGAAACAGAAAATTATGCGTAGAGGCGGCGGTACATTTATCTTTTTCCCCCGCTAACTGTTGTCGCCGCAATTTCTAGGCTTTTGGCCGATTGCGTACAGAGAAATAAAAAACGTAATAGATATCTTGTCCAACGACATTTGAACGTTTGGGCGGCAACGCATCGTTCAAATGTCCAATGAAAAATGGAGGGAAGCAGTCCAATATCTGAAAGACAAGAGACCACCATCGACCACCTTGGGAGTTAACGGCGAAAATATTTAGTTTTCACAACGCAACAAACTTTTGCAGCGACAACAAAAAAAAAAAAAAACGTTTTTTTTACTCCAGGTGATGATGCAAATGGTTCATGTAAGTGGCTGGGTGGGAAAAGTTATTGACATTGATTTGTTACCCAGCCAAGGAGAGGAGTTGAAAAATTGAGTTCCTTTTGAAAAATGCATGAAAAAGGAACCCAACAGAATGGCGATATTTTTGGCGTTGAAGTGTTAAAATTAATTAGCGCCCCATGTGAGAGATATTCAATATTTTGAGGAGATAAACTATCAAGTTTGCATTGCGGAAAATCATAGAAATCCCACTGTGATTCAAGGCGTTAATGAAGGTAGCAATTTTTGTAATCAATTATGGACAAAATTGAAAATGTTCACAATATCGAAAATGTTGGAGATATTATAAGTTTTAAAGTATATCGAAAATAAACTTATTTCAAGAACATTAGAAATTTGTTTGCCATTCATACTTATTCGAACAATACACTTTTAAAAATTCCTTTGCATGAAATTAGAAACGGGAGAGCTTCTCTCAATGAGCGTCCAATACTTTATCCATAATTTTAAGATTTTACGTATTTGAATTTTACCATTTAATTTATATTAAAATTAACATTTTTTTTTGTACAGTAAAATGTACTTTTTTTGATCGAAATCATTGTGAGTGAACTCAAATTTTTTCCCATGAAGTGGTTACTTAACTCCATTGAGCAAATTCAACTGAATTCTGAATTGTAACATATGAAGTTAACTGTTGTCGGAAGTTCTGTAAAAGAACAAATCACTTGTAATCAGATCTCAACTGGTAAGCCCAATTAGTTGCCAGAATAAACCTCCTTTGAATTGGCACTAATTCTGATTCTCATCTTTAATTTATCGCTACTTGTTATTTCTTCACGATCAATTTGATTGCGTATAATTTCACATGACTGTGAAATTATATGATCAAAGTTCCAAATTTCAGTTCTCTGGTAGAAACCAACTGTGAAATTGGCTCTCCCAATTTCACATGACTGTAAAATTATATGATCCAATTTCCAACTTTCAATTCTCTGGTAGAAACCAACTGTGAAATTGGTCCTCCTAATTATCATCGCTATTGGATAAATCACAATACAGTCCAACATTTCAATTCCACAACTACAACGGGAGAGGTATCAAATTGATTAGAGGATTCTCCACTACTCCCCTTGCCTTCATATTAATCATCTCTATCAATCCATCACCACCTCTGTACAATGAACTTACACGCTTTTTGTTTTTATTATCACACAACGGGACCTACAGTTTTACGACGATTCCGAACGTCACGCAAAACGTTTGAGAACCATTTACTGGACTTGCTGAATACTCGACTACTCGAAGTGTTCGTTAGACCTTAGTGTGTCTGTGACCGCCGCTCAAATAACAATAGGTAGCTATATGCGGCATTGAACCTGCGATCATATGAACGTTAGTCGCGTGCGCCAACCATCGCGCCATGATCGGTCACACACTTCTACATTGGTCTTTTATTTATCTGAAACGAAATTAGAAGCATTTTCTATTGATTCCGTTTCTCTATCAAAACCTAATTGATCCGATGCTTTGATTTGAGAGCCTGAAACGATAATATAGTTCTATCCAATTTCATTTCTTCGTTTTCGTTTGGGGATTATACGCGTAGACATGGTCGTTGACGTAGCCCCACAAAAAAAATCTAACGGCGACAAATCGCAAGATCTTGGTAGCCAATTGACATCGCCAAACCGTGAAATTGCGCTTTCTGGAAACTTCTCATGCAATAAAGCCAAAATCAGTCATGCCATTTGGCTCAAGGCACCGTCTTCTTGGAACCCCATATGGTCCAGTTCATATCCTTTGCAATTACAAGCCAAATAATGTAAGTTGCCATACGGTCATAGCGCTCTGAATTGAAATTCGGATTATGAGCTGCATTTTCACTAACAGAAGCGATATTTTCAGCAGTGCGCACATTGCGGGATTATAAATGTCTTTATAATCGTGTCATTCCTTGCACAGTAGGTCAATTACGATGACCATAATCACCTGGTAATGCACGAAAAGTGCCAACATTTGAATCACCACTTTTCTGGTAAGTTTTAACTATTTCTATGCGTTCTTCGGTTGTAAATGGCAAGCCTTTCACGAACTAAATAACACTTTAGATGATGGGTATTTAACGGCTGACAGGCTTGCAAGACCGGCGGTTTTAAAACTACTAAATGGATAACCCTGTACTTTAGTGATGTTACCAGTATCATTGTAGCGTATAAAGTTCATATACACAAACATTTTGTTCACATGTAAATGTCGTACTTCACTAGCAATGATTAGTTGCGATTTTCCATGCAAAATGATAACAGTGTTGTACTTGAATTCAATTTCGATACTTTTTTTTTAACTAGAACGTAAAACGACGTGGCAACATTAGGCTTATAGACAACATAATAAACTGATGCTTGTAAAAAAATGAGCGCGCTGTCATCAGTTCCTTGGTTACTACAGTAGTAAGTATCCCTGTAATGCTAGCATGTCAGGCGATTTTAACTACCCAAAGTATAAATTGAGAAGTTTTACTATTAATTACTGGAAATTAACATATTATCGAGCCGGTATACGAATTTGCATGCAACCACTTTTTTACCATCCTCTCAAAATTTACCATTTCGTTAAAGTCTTAAACAATAATTCTCTCACAAGATCAATCGGGATCATGGTTAATTTATTAACGCTTCGATGGTGAGAGGTGGTTTTTTTCTCTAGCTTAAATACCGTGAAATCCTTAGTCGTGAAAGAAATTTTTTTGTGCATACAAATCCTTAAAAACTGGTAATTGACGCTATAAAATCGTTCAGCGGCTATGACTTTCCCAAAACGCATCATACTTAGTTTCGACATGATTTCAATAATTTGTTCACTCACTCTCTTTTTATCGTCCGTCTCGAGATTAAGTGATGGTAATCTCAACAAAAATTAAAAAAAAACTCTACATTAAATGTAATTTTTATACAAATCACATAAAAACCATTAAAATGCGTCCGATTCGTGTGTGACTTGGACAAGTGAAAAACAAGCAAGCAAAAAAAAAAAAAAAACAAAAAAAAACAACATTATGCTGATTGCGGCGCTCATACAAACGCGCATTCAAAGTGATGACTGAGCATGCGTGAATGCGTGACTTGAACGACGTGACATTGTATGTTGTAAGTACATAAATGTAAATTTGCCACACATTTATCAATAGCGCTTATAATACTCGAAAGTGGCCGCCATCGCTTGGGGAATATAAAATAAATACTTAGTTTAATTCAAAACCTGTAGACGCGCCACAGGCAGCCATTACGCGCAACTTTTATTATTTGCCAAAAAGCGCCTTTTCTTCTGCCATCACAGAGAGGCGTTTAAAATAGCATATACGCAGCCGACCCAACGATCGCCACAAAATCGCTTATTGAAATAACTTTGAATTTATGGCTGTGAATTTGAATTTGAATTGGAAATGAAATTGTAACAACGATCATGTTTTACGGAGTTTATGAGTGTTGTTTGAATTGCTCCGTGGTGTTTGCTTAAACGTTTTTTTTTTTTTTTTGCGTTTATGTTATGATCATCGGAAATTATTCAAATGGTGGGAAAATATTGGGTGTTAAATGATTATTAATATTTTTGCACTTGGAATGGACGATTGCTAAGAAATTTGAAGTAGGTAATGATTCAAGTGGTTTAGCAAGGGCAATTAAATAAATGCATATGAGGGCTTAAGTGTGAGCTTTAAATTTGAATTTCATATGCAGAGCGTACATTAGGAAAATAAACTTAAAACAAATTCATATTTTTGATACAATCCTGAAAAAAATTGAACATTGTTAAAATCTGCAAAATATTAATACTATTCGCAACAAAATCAAATATTCTACAATATCAGGATTCAGCGCGTTCACACGCATTCTGTTTTTAAACACACTCAAGGCGACCAACAGTTTAACGACGATTCCGCACGTCAGTCTGAAAAGCATTTACTGAACTTGTTGTATTTGTACTCAACCATTCGAAGTGTTCGCCACAGACACATCAAGGGGGCCGCCACCCAAAGAAAGAAAGATGGATAAATCGGGTCTCGAAATCCTGCATGACAGCCGCTTGTACTAACCATCATGTCATGGCCAGTAAAATTCCAATTATTCACAGTAATTACAAATTTGAACAAAGTAGAAACATCTAAAGTTTTAAAATTATTCAAAATATACAATAAATTTATCAAACTAAAAAATATTCACCAATAAAGGGTGTCCCAACAAGAACGCAAGATTTAAATTTGGTGCCATTCGAAGTGTCATTGTTTGACATTTGAACAATTGTTATTGTTTGCTAGTAGAAGGTACGAGGTTAGTAAAATTGGAGCGCTACATGAATGAACAACGCATTCTCATTGTGAAATTGTTTCACCAAAATGGTGAAAGTTTTACGGCTACAGTTCGCAAATTGCGATCAATTTGGGGTTACAATAATGCTCCGAAAGAGTCAACTGTAAAGAGATTAATAGATAAATTTGCCAAAACTGGGTCTATTAGTGATGTAAAGACAACAACGCGCCTTCGACCAGGTCGATCGACTGAAAATGTCGCGGCTGTACGTGATGATGTCGCTCAAACTCCATCCACCTCAGTTCGACACCGAGCTCACCAAATTGGAGTCTCCAAATCCACTATGCAGCGAATTTTATCGAAAGATTTGCATCTTCACGCATACAAAGTTCAATTGGCTAAGGAACTAAAGCCAGCTGACCAGCTGACAGCGAAGGGAGTTCGTTAATTGGGTATTGGAGAGACAACATGAAAATACTGATTTCACCGATAAAATCATCTTCAGTGACGAGGCCCATTTCCATCTTGATGGCTTCGTCATAGGCAGAATTGTCGCATTTGGGGTGAGGAATATCCTCGAGTGATTCACGAGAAGCAAATGCATCCTCAACGTGTCACTGTGCGGTGTGGATTTTGGGCTGGAGGAATCATTGGAACTTTTTTTATGAAAATGAGGCATGTCAAACGGAAACAGTCAATGGTGAAGAAATGAATGTGGAGGGCATGTGGCTTCAACAAGACGGCGCCACATGTCACACAGCCAGAGAAACAATATCTGTGTTTTATTTAAAATTTAAATCTTGCATTCTTGTTGCGACACTCTTTATTAATAATAATCACAACTTTGAAGTTATTGGAAATATTCTTCAAAATATTCGAAGTGTTCAAAATATAAAGTACAGTAAAAAGAAATTCATTATTTTCCCAATGGAAGGCTTCAGTAATCTGTATCTCGGGTTGTACGAATGTACGATATATGTAATGGAGATAGAATCATGAGATTTCGAACCCAAAAAACCACTCACACAGTTTCTTTTTCTTTTTTTTTTTAATTTACAGTTTAATAAGATAACTACAATTTTTTATAATATCGCCTCAGTGCCAGATTGGCTTTATATGGCTAACAGGCAACTAAAACCATTCATGTAATACAGGGTGTCCGTCGGGAATGTATACTACTTTGTTTGTTTATAATTTTTGATTAAATGAAAGAGAATGGATCTTATATATATTAAATTACATGATTATATTAAATTATATTAAATGTTTTATTTAATGTCGGCAATTATGTATGGAATACAATATCAGATAAATGTCCGCCTCTGTTAGCCTCACAAATGCCAGCCCTTTTGAGTACATTTTTCATTACATTCTCACACATTACACGCGGTATTTCATTAATTTCATCTCGAATATTTTGTTTGAGTTGCCCAGGCATCTCTAGTTTGGTTGCATAAACCTTGCTTTTCAGATATCCCCACAACAAGAAGTCCGGAGCAGTCAAATGAGGCGACCGTGGAGGCCAATCAACATCACCATTTCTTGAAACAACTCATTGTGGAAAGAGGTCTCGCAGTAATTCCATTGTAATCCTGGGTGTATGCGATGTGGCACCGTCTTGTTGACACCACATGTTAATCAAGCCCAAAGCATGCAGTTGCGGCGTTAAAAAGTTTTCAATCATATCACGATATCGCTCCCCATTGACAGTTACCATTACGCCGTTTTCAGTTTCAATGATCCCTCCTGACCAAATTGAACACCAGATCGTCACTTTTGATGGATGCGAAGGCGACTGATGAATAATTTGAGGGTTTTCCATTGCCCAGAACCGACTTTCTGTTTTTTCACATATCCATTGAAATGGAAATGTGCCTCGTCACTCATTACAATTTTTTCATATGAAAATCTGGGTTGTCATGGCGAGCTCTTACATCCTATTGGCATATGAACGGCGGCGTAAATGGTCCTGTGGAAGAAGCTCTTGTGTCAACTGATTCTTAAATGGAAACAAATGCAAATCCTTGTGCAAAATTGTGCCAAAGTTGTTCTTTGAAGACCAAGTTCCTGAACACGGCGTCGATTTGAGATTGACGGATTGTTTTGAACACTTTCTTGAGCAGCAGTAATATTTTCAGTCGATCTTCCAGTATGTTGCAGTATGCATGGACCACGCTTGGCCCTATCAGCTACAGGCCCTCTTTCTTCGAAATCATTCACTACACGATAAATAGTGCGTCTTGTTGGCACGTCGTTTCTCACAAAAATTACACGTACATTTCTAATCGTCACAGTAATCGATGATTGATTTTGATAAAATGTTTTAACGATTAAAACACATTGGTTTATCGAATATTTTTCCATAATAAATTTGTCACGTCTCTACTCCACGACTGCCAAATATGAATTGTCAAGACTAATTTTTACCAAAATGGCGGCAAAACAAGGTAGTATACCTTCCCGGCGGACACCCTGTACTACCAAACACACTAACAAATATTAACGTTAAAATATTTAATAATAGGAGAGATAGAAAAGATTATGTTAGAAGCATTTCCAATTATCTATCAAATACTTTTTAAATGGAATTTAAAAGCTGATAAAAGTGTGGTTTCTTTCAAATATACTGGCAATTGATTATACTCAAATGGTCCAGCAAATGTAACACGTTGCTTGGTCAACTCTAACCTATAAAACACGACATTTAAATCCATTGCTTGACGGGTTGATCTTTGGGTGTATGATATATTTCTCTGAAAGGATGTTGTAAAGGCTCCAATTCCATTTATTGATATGTGGATATAGAGCAGAAGTTATTGTTTGTATAATTCCTTAACAGGTAAAACATTTCTTTATATAAAGAAGATATACAGGATCTCATAGGTAGATTAATTACAGTTTTTAAAGATTTATTCTGTGCCGATTGTAGAGCTTTTAGACGGGTGGTGGACTTATATGCATACACACGAAAGGAGGATACGTCAAAGGAGAGTGTATCAGAGACTGATATAGCATTAGCTTTAGCTTTACATGTAATTTGTTCTCAAATTTGTACAAAATTCCAGATCTTGACGATATTTTGAACTTTAAATCCATGAGGTGTTTACCCCACGACAGATTATAGTTAAGACACACCTCTAAATAACGCACGCTTTCTGATTCTTCCATCACGTTAACATAACGTTAACATATTTGTATCAATAATAGAAAGTTTTGCGAAGAAAAAATACCCCATATTTTACAGTTTTTCTTCGAAAAAGGCGAAAATGCAAGTCAGGCAATTGAACGTGTGAATGGTATTTATGGTCCTAATACTGTAACACAGCCAATAATGTGCAACTTTGTTCTCATCTATTCCGATCCGTACCTAAAATGCACCACGCTTTGAAAGGCGAATTGTCGAAAATTCCGATAGAATAAAGGAAATCGTCAAATTAAACAGTCGTGTAAACACTGTTCCAATTACTCAAGAGCTACATTTTGCACAAAAAACCGTTTGGAATCATTTGAATAAGACTGGATACGAAAAGAACTCGATGTATGGGCGCCACAATATTTAACACAAAAAAACCGAATTTCCATCTGCGAATCGTTGTTGAAATACAATAAAATAGACACATTTCTGAAATAGATAGGGGTAAAAGGTGGGCCACTCACGTCAACATTAAGTGGAAACGATTGTGGTCGATTCGCAATGAACCGGCGCAAACGGTGGCCAAACCAGGATTGGAAGTCAAGAGGGTTTTGCTGTGTGTTTGGCGGGATTAGAAGAGAATCAATCCCGGGCCTTAACTGCTCAAAAGTGGGCGTCTAAAGGAAGCAATCGGCCCGAAATGGTCAGTTTTACTCAAGAAGATATTAAGTGTGTTCTATCAGGACAACACCAGGCCACACACGTCGATAGTGACACGGCAGAAGACCCGAGTCCTTGTTTGGGTGGTTTTTAAACATCTACTTTATACTCCACCGGACTTGGCGCTAAGTGATTTCCACCTATTCCTGTATTTGGTAAATGATACTGTTGGTAAGAAATTCGCCTCAAAAGAAGCTGGAAAAAATCGACTGTTCGAAGTTTTTTTTTTTTGTTTGGCAGTAGAGCGAGGATTTCGGTGAGTGAGTGAGGGAAGGGATAAAGTCAATTTACAATATAATAAACAGAAGGTTTACGGTGAATTGGCCTTATCAAAAGCGTATGCATATGAATGGTACAGTGAATTCAAAAGCGATCGAGAATGGGGTGGAAAATTTGTGTTGCTTGGCTCCGCAATCAATGTCTTCACCTGCAGTTAACGTCAATAAAGTGAAAGAAATGGTAACTGAAAATCATTATTTGAATTTGATAGAAACAGCCGTTGAATTTTCCGTATATCACAAGTATATTCGTACCATTTTATATAATCGTTTGAAAATGAAACGTTTTACCGAAACAAAAGATCTCAATTTTCTTCGAAAACTTAATTGCCTAAAAAAAACGCTTTACAACTGCTGATGAGACATGAATATACAACTTCAACATATAAACCAGTCAACAAACTTCTGCCAAATGAAAATTTGCATCAAAGCTCAAAGTAATATTGGCAGTTTTCTTTGGTTATAGTGGGATTATGTACTCGAGATTCCTGCCAGAATGTCAAACGGTAAATAAAGAATATTATCTGGACGTTCTGTGGTAGTTGAGAGATAAATTAGTGGGAAAATGCCAGATTTGTGGAAAGAAAACTCATCCATTTTGTGCCACGAAAACCAACGGGAACAATCAGTACCTTGACTTTTATTTTTTCGAGTTCGGCTTAGTTGCAGCCGAAATTGACTGGCGTATGTTTAGCGATATTTACGTGATTGGCTTCTGAGAGAAAATTCAGGTCTTTCGCTGATAGTCCATATCCAAACAATTGTGTAAAATGGTTTGTATTGACTCCTGAGCCATAGATAAAAGAAACAAACTTTCCGAACCACCCGATACTTTTTTGGCATTAGTGAAGTTGAGATATTAAAATAACTGAAAATAATGATCTAGTTCATTAGTTCACGAAAATAGAATATTACATTTAAATTAGTTCGATAATGAACTAAATAAATGTAATTGAAAATGTTACAATTTAAAAAAAAAAATTAATAAATACCCTTGCATGCCGTGAATGAGATATGAGGGAGCTTTTCAAAATCAGCGATCTTACACGCGTTCCATTTTCGGATGCTTTTAAAGGGGGCCTGCACTTTAACGATAATTCCGATTCTCAGTTTAAGAAGTGTTTACTACACTTGTCGATTACTCAACTTCGTCTACCACTGTCTGTCTTTAATAATGATATGTGGTTGTATTGGGGTTCGAACCTACGATCATATACGTAAAAGTCGGCCGGCATGATCTTAATTGTAATTTCATGAAAATCTTCTCTAAAGCATGTCGATATAATATGTATATAAACAAGTATTTTTATAGAAACCTCGATTTAGATTTTCGGTTTATGTATTCAAAAATAAAAGATATTAAATAATAACATGGTTCAAATTTCATTTTCCCTTTGCGTGCAAAAGCTAGGACATTTCTGCAATTTGCTCTGTGGCTCTTCTTTCACAATTTATAGCAATTTCTTCGATGATCATCTATGTAAGCCACATCACATCTGCCCACAACAAACGATCGATCATGATCTTATTTCAACCACAATTACCTATCGATCATTAATAATTTGTTTTGAAATCATTTATCGACTGAATTGAACTAAATTCAAATTAAAACAACAACACTTGGAATCTGGTCGAAAAACTAGACTGAAGACCAACAGTAGAAAGCACAAGGAATGAACAACATCTGGTGCTGCGGGCGTTTACTATGGCTAAAACTTACCTTAACGGGTGAGATGGTCGAGGTACTGGTAATAGTCGACGTTTGGGAATTGCTTGATTTGGCCGGCGAACGAGGCGGCAGACGTTTACCAACATTGGCGTGCAATTGCTGACCATACATGCTGGCATAGGTTGCGGCAGTGGTGGGTGAGACATTTACCACATTGGCGGTATGATGCTGGTGATTGTCATTGGATTTGACATTGATATTAGCGATATCTGCACGTGTCTGAAAGCGCTTGTTTTCCTGGAATACAAAAGGAACACAAGAAAGGGGATCATTGAGCAAACATGAGCTGAAGGTTTACGAAAGCTTAAAGTACATAAGAAGAAACCTGTCTATTTTCCATAGGCAATTTGTATTCGATACTTTCAAAAATCACATTTTTATTTTAAAGAAAAGGAAAGAAAAGAAACGAAACAAAATGAAAAACCGCAATGAATGGGAAAAAAAGACAAATTGTTTTGAAACAAAATGGTAACAGTTTGCCGCTGGAGCACTTTGCTCTGTAACTGATCTAAATATAGTCCAGAGGAAAACAGGCAGGTAGGCAGACAGCCGCCACCAGCAGCAGCAGCAGCAAAGCAGCCTTTAGTGAAAAGTATGTCCGTCCTTGCGTCCGTCCGCTACTTAGTTGCGCCTTTTGCTGCTGTTGAGTTCACTATAAACTTTACATGATTTCCGCTTATTACTTTTAATATGTATCTCTAAGTTTTAAATCATGATCAATGATTTCAATCGTTTTTCTCTCTGTTTTTCTGGAGGTTTCATCTACCACAGCGGCCGGCTGGTTGGCTGGTTGGTTGGTCGATAATACTGCATGCAGGCAGTGTCAGCCAGTCAGTCATATTGCAACGGAAATCATTTGTTAATTTGTGAAAACGTTTACCACCATTATTAATGTGGTTCAGGTTTTTCAATTCGTCTCGTTTTGTTTCGCTTCATTTCATTTCATTGCATTTCACATGTGATGATTTATGAAATTTTACCATTTACGAGTATAATTTTTCACTCAACCTCTGAAAAATGAAGTCTGTCGAATGAATCAAATGCAGGCCAAAGGAAATTTACAATAATATTGGTTAATTGACATCAGCACGATGACACGGCGTGAGTGGGAATATAATTCATAGCGAGGGAAAGGCGAAAATATTTCGAAAAATTATAATTTACATATTCTATGGAGAGAAATTAGAAAAAGCATTAAATGTCAGTGGCTTAAATCTGATCGAAAAAATTGAACAATTTGTTGCTGCATGGTTTGAGTGGGAAATGAGAGAGTTCATTGCACTCTAGGCCAAGTGTTTCTATATTAACTTCTTTTCTGATAAGAAATAAAATTTCCAAATGGAATTTAATTCGCAATTTTAGGACACTTAATATATAAAAACCGATTCCCTTGCCTGCTAAGTATAAAATATTGAAGATTTTCGTACATTCAGTAGTCTAAGACGCATTCTATTTTTAGATTCACTCAACGGAACCTTCAGTTTGATGACGATATCGAATGTCACATAAGAAGAATTTGCTAAACTTGTTGATTATTCCAAGTCTCAAAGTATTCGTCAGAAACAATGAGATGGCCGCCACTCATATAATGACAGGTGGCTGGAGCGGAAATTGAACCCGCGATCATGCAAACGATATTCGTGTGTTCTAATCAACATCGCGTCACGGTCGTCCACTTTTTTAGGCATTTAACTTTATTTAAAAAAATTGGCACCTATGAAAATAGCGCGTCACGGTCGTCCACTTTTTTAGGCATTTAACTTTATTTAAAAAAATTGGCACCTATGAAAATAGCGGCCAACTTCGTCTTTACATTTTTGCAAAGAAAAAATTTAATGAAACATACGAGGGCGGCGGTCCCAAAACCACCTGACCTGGCGTTTAGATGATGCCAGTAATGTGAAAAAAATTATTTCGGTGAAAAGTGGTAACCTTATAAAACATACGTTTTAAGTTTCAAGGCACCACGTTGTTTGGTATTTTTATTTGATCCATTAAAAGTAAACGACCTCAGTAAATTTGTAAACATGGAAAAAATGAAATTCAATATTTTCATTTGAAAGGTCTGGATCCAATCAATATTAAAGCCGAGCTAGATTATGCTCTGGGGGAATCTGCTCTTTCGATTACGAGTGTAAAATATTTGGTTGCAGAATTTAAATGAGGCCGTACAAGCTGCCAAGGCGAACACCGTAGTGGTCAGTCACGATTAAAAAAATCCACAAAATATTATTGGATTGTCGTCGGCTGACAGTGCGTGAGCTAACTGAAATGATGGGCATTTCTAAAAGTGATATATAGCGTATGTTGACCGACAATTTGAAAATGAGAAAGCTGTACGCAAGATGGATGCCGCGCTCGCTTCCAATAGGGTAAAAACAGTGTCGTGAAGATGTTTCAGTACAGTGTTTGACGGTGTTTCCGCGCAATAAAGCCGAATTTTTGCGTCGATTTATAAACATGTACGAGACATGGGTCCACCATTTCATACTTGAGACAAAGGAACAGTTAAAGCGGTGGACTGGAATGGCAGAATCGTGTCCAAAGAAGGCGAAGACGATTCTATCTCAAGGCAAGGCCATGGTGTCTGTTATTTGGGATGCGCATGGGATATTTTTATTATCTTCAGAAAGGAAAAAACATTAAAGGCGAATATTATGCTAATTTATTGCAGCGTTTAGATGAAGAAATTATGGAAAAAGGCCACATTTGGCCAAAAAGAAAGTGTTGTTTCATCAAGACAATGAACACAGCTGATTGGTAGTTGTAGAAGAATGTTTGTGAGATTTCAGTAGCTCTTCTCTAAGTGAAGTTCAAATATACCAAAAATCCGTAGAAAAGGGGGAGTTATCAAAGCCCAACGATAGTTGATATAGCATGCCCAGTGGGCCACTTTTGGTAAGCAGAACTAGCGCTGTGGGATGAACCACACGTAATGTTTGGCCATACATCCATGATTGCTATAGCCAAAATTAATGAATTAAAGTTCGAAAGTGCTTCATCACCCGTCTCATTCGCCGGATTTAGCACGAAAAAAATTGCCAAACTTGAAAAAATACTCGCTGGTAAAGGATTTGCCAACAATGAAGAGTCCCCCTCTTCTATGGTTGATGGCTCTTTTACGGAATTTGACAATTCTTACTATAAACAAGGTATAGAAGCTATTAAATATCGCTGAAAAAGTGTATCGAACTAAAAGGAATTTATGTACCTATACATATGTTGAATAATAAAGTAAAATTTTCCCAACTTTTTTGTGTCTTCTTTTGGTACCGCCCTCGTATACCTGGAGAGGTTTTACCTATCTAACTGTTTTTCATTTGGGAACAAGCAAGAGCGGGTCCTTTGCTGAATTTCCAAAGCAGTTTCTAATCTCTTTATTTCAACCTCAAGCATGTCTTCGATACATCCAATACAAATGCCTTCGGACATCCTTCTCCTGTAACTGAAGTGAGAATAGCTGTAGGTAAGATCTGTTACTAAAATTCAACTTTCATGATAGCATAGTAGCTGTTGCAGCTTCAACACCAGGTTCAAGTGGGGTGGCCTAACGATTATCATTACGAAAACACTATAGAAAAGAGAGCAATAGAAAACCCTCTAAAGTTACGATGGTCGCAAACGTTAAAAGGATCATGAATTAGATTATGGGACGTCCGCAGTGTTTATGTAGATACGATGACTCTGTATCAATGGAGGTCGTCCGACGGATGAAGATATATATCAATTGATACAGCAAAAATTTAACATCCAGAAGGGACCGTTCAAAGTATCAAGTATCTTTGATCGATTTTCCGAAATTTAATTTCCTCTTAGTGGCTCGTGGTCAACCGTAACATAAGGTAATCCAAATTTGTATCCGTTGCATTGTTTCATAACGCCACGTGAAATTTGAAAAAATCGACCAATTTTGGTGCCTTCCATACAAATGACCGATTTAATACATATTTTCTTAGTTTTATATCTTTTATGAAGTTGCAGTAAATTTAGAACAATTTTATAAAGATTCGGTTCTTGCCAAAGTAGGACCAGAGAATAAAAGCCGAGCATACTGCCACATTCTTTCGGCTACCTTCCATAAATATTGACCGATTTTCCGAAATTCAATCAATCCTCTAAAATGTTAATTAGTCGCCTGTAGTTTTTTATATTTTTATCCACTACATTGCTTTACAATTCTCTACAATATCGAAGGAAAACCGATCCAGTAACCACGCCCCTTCCTTTACGTCCCATACAAATGAACGATTTAACCCCTTGTACTGTTTCCTAAATATATTGTAATTAGTTCTACAAAATTCTACTAAATATGGCAAATCAAATTCAAAACCAAAATTAAAAAAGTAAAAAAAAAACAAACAAATCAAATTTGCTCTTGATAATCTGAGTTTGGACAATGAAAATGAGCGAATTTAACGATTCATCGAAATTTGCCTGAAATTATTTAAATTCCCATTGATTATGTTGCGTTATAATACTAGATAAAATGTGAAGATTTTTCAATACTGATGTGGGAGATTTCCATATCCCTCCCCTTGCACCCAAATTCAACCTTTGATAGGGAACCGAATGCAGCGAGACACATCATCCGCACTGAGTGTTGTTTGTTTTTTAATGAGTTACATTTGCATTCGACGGAATGACCATGCCCTCTGTGGTATCTTATTTAGTAATTAGTTAATTTACCTTGTAAAGGGTGATGCATAAGTAATGGTAAGATTTGATCAGTGAATACTGTTTTTGTTTAAGTCTTTTTTTTCGTCTCTTTACAGAATTAACTAAATAACAATTGGGGAATTTATGATGAAAAGGCTCAGCACAGAAGAAAGAACCAAAGTTGTTCAATTTTACTTTGAAAGTCAACATTCGATTATTCAGATCATATCGAAATTTCTTTCATGTTCGAAATACTCCTAGCGCTCCAACAATTTACCGATTAGTTCAGCGCTTTGGGCAACAAGCGGCTGTCTGTGATCTTCCGCGTGCTGGAAGACCTCGTGCAGTTCGAAATGAAGTGGCCATTGCTCGAGAGCACGCAAGTATTGAGGAAACCCCCGAAAATTCCACTAGGCGATGTTCTCAGCAGTTAGAGATGCCTAGGCGGTCTTTGCAAAGATTTTTACATATGTTACATCTTTTCCCATATAAGAAGCAATTGGTTCACGAGTTAAAACCAAATTATGCACAGGAACGCATTCAATATAGCCGCCGTTAACGTTACTTATGCGCCACCCTTTATATACGTAGATTAGTATTTTTCATCCAATTGCATTATATTCAGTATATTTGAGCTCGCATCAGGCAGTGAGTATTACGAATGAAAATATCAGACTTACAAATTGGCCAATTTAGCAAAAATCAGTGGTCCTTCTACATTTCCCGAAGGGTGGACGACTTTCAAGAAGTTACATTTTTGCTATTTTTGTTGTTCTTTAATTTAGAGTATATTTTGCAAAAACACACAAGAGGACGTTGAGTCAATTCACCAGACTGAAATTTCTGTACTACACTATAATTTCTATTAGTTGCTTTATAAACTTCTATTGACTTGGTTCCGTTTTATTTGAAACCACCAAGAAAATTCTTTGTCGTTTCAGCTGTCATCACACATTGGCAGGCTATTTAAAAAATAAGCAGCATTCGGTTGGGAAGTTTCGAAATCTGTTTGGAAAGTCAACGATATTTCTTCATAAAAAAAGCGTAAAACTATGCCCGCTTCATTCCATTTCGTTTGAACTTTAAAACCACTGACACCGTTATCTAAAAAGCTTATAAATGCTGCTGCGGCTGCTACCAATTAAAGTTCGGATTGAGTTATTTTAACAATGGCAATCTCAGTCGGAGCTATCACAGCCGGGCAGCCAGCCATTGAATCAATATGAGTGATTGTTTCAATACTAAGACTACGTACTCGTACTTACCTTTTCCAGGTTGCCATTGGCAGCATCATCGGAAAATGAAGAATTCCTGGCATGCTGCGGATGATGATGTTGATGGTACTGCTGCTGGGGAGAAGATCTGTTGATGGCAGTGGCATTGTTGCCATTAATGCTGCGGTTATTGTTGACTTTGTCTATAGAATTTGTGGTGGTGGTGATAGATGATGGTGAATTGACACAATTGCTGATGATGTTTACGTTATTGTTGTTAATGTTGTTGTTGCTGTTGTTCATGACCATGTGTTGCATGTCTGCTGGCGATTTGTTAATGCTGTTGTTGTTGTTGTTGTTATTATTATTGATTTGTAATTCCATTTCGCTGCGTTGTGGCAAATGAGATGAATGCTTTTGACGAATTTGTGTTGCATTCGTTTTAATTGAAGTCGTAGTAGTGGTGGCCTCCGTCAACATATCATTCGAGGACGACGATAATGCTGAAGATGAGACACAACTGCTGCTGCTGCTGCTGCTGATAATGCTGCTAGAACAGCTACTGCCGTCCAATGCCTTCTTGGAGCAGACCGTAGAGGTGGCCACAACTTCGTTAAGACCCTCCGTAGTATCGATGACTGTGGCCACAAATGTTGTTGCCGTTGACGATGGCGACGCTGTGGGACTTGTGGTCAAGTGCAGCTTTGTTACGCTCGTGGATTTAGCCTCCTTATTTTCTTTATCGGAATCGTCACCTATTATGGCATTGGCCGAAGCCACAGACGTTGTCGATGTGGATGATGACACTGTTGCCGACTGTATAGTGGCGCAGTTGTGCAGCAATTCGCTGGAAGACGAAATAACTCTTGAAATATGACTGGAATTCAAACTTTCAATAGTGGCGAGCTGCTGTTGTTGTTGTTGTGTTGTTGCATTTACTGCTGCTGGGGTCGATGTGTAAAGCCAACCTTCGTCGTCCGATGAAACATCAGCCGATTTCAGAAGCTGTAGCGTGCAGCATTACATTGGCCAATCATCAGCAATGCGTCGTCGGTCGATCATCAACAACATCACACAATCGTAAATGAAATTTAATATAGAAAATAACATTGGGGGAAAAATTGCAAAAGAAAATAAAGAAAAAAAGAAATATAAAATACAATCAGTAAAAATCGTGGAAATATTTGTTGTTAGAAGATAAGTTATAAGAAAAATGTAAGCTTCAAACATGATCATAATTATGATGATAATATTTATCATCATGATGACGATGATGATGATCATGATGATGATAATGATGGGAATGTTAGCAATAATACATCAAAAATAAATGCTGATGATTTAAAAGAAGCGTTGAAGTATAATTAGCTTTACTAGATAATGGCACAACAAGAAAAAAGAAAAAAAAACAGCGCAACAATCATACAACAAAAATGGCAAATTGCATCTAAAGAAAACAAAAAGATGCAACATCATCTCATACAACATCAAATACGTACACACACACACGAACGTGAAAAAATACACTTAGAGAAAAGCAAAAATTTTAAAGCATGAATTTAAAAGTAAAAAATGTTAGCGACACAAAATTATGATGTTAAATATTGTTAATATAGTTATATAGAGTATAGTATGGAGGAGTTCCTTTAAACGCTACTATTAACTATATCCCCCAAGCCCTGTGTTTAATGATTACAATCAGCTAATTTCACTATTTTATCTCAATTTTGTTTTTCAGAGATTCATAAACATATTATGAAAAATTTATTTAAATTGATCAACGTTTCCGTTACTGCAAAGTTGATTGGTTGACTTAAATTTTTAATTTTTGTTAGCAGACATTCATTACATTCCTTAGCTTGACTTATAGATGGTGCCAGCAGTATGACAAATATTATTTTGGTGAAAAGTGGCAACCTTATAAAACATTTTCTTTAAGTTTCAAGGCGCCACGTTGTTTAGTATTGTCATTTGAGCATTCAAAAGTAAGCGATGTCAGTGAATTTGTAAACATGGAAAAATTGGTCACCGTTATGTAATTCAATTTTTCCATTTGATAGGTCTCAGTCCAACCAATAAATATTAAAACTGAGCTAAATTATATTCACAGGGAGTCTGCTCCATCATTTACGACAGTATAATTGTGGGTAGCAGAGTTTAAGCGAGGCCGTACGAGCTACCAAGACAGACACCGTAGTGGTCGACTTATTGAGGGTTAACATCAGGCACGGTTAAGAAAATCTACAAAATGGTATTGGATGGATGATCGTCGATTGACGGTGCGCGAGCTAGCTGAAATGATAGTCGCTTCAAAAAGTGCTATATATCGTACGTTGACCGAAGATTTGAAGAGGAGAAAGCTGTGGGCAAGATGGGTGGCGCGCTTGCTTTCAATAGAGCAAAAACAGCGTCGTGAAGACTTTTCAGCAGAGTGTTTGGCGATTTTTCACCGCAATAAAGCCATGGATGAGCCACCACTTCACACCAGAGATAAAGGAACAGTCAAAACAGTGGACTGGAATGGAAAAATCGTCTCCAAAGAAATCAAAGACGTTCCATCTTCAGGCAAGGTCATAGCGTCTTACTTTTTGCTCATTATCTTCAGAAGCGAGGGCGAATATTATGCTAATTTAGGTGATGAAATTATGGAATAAAGACCACATTTGGCGAAAAAGAAAGAGTTGTTTCATCAAGACAATTCACCATTTCACATATCCACTATTGCGATGGCCAAAATTAATGAATTAAAGTTCATATTGCTTCATCATGCAACCTCTTCACCAAATTTAGCTCCCTCGGACTAATTTCTATTTCCAAACTTGAAAAAATGGGTCGGTGATAAAAGATTTGCCAAGATTTGAAGTGGAGTCTGCGGTTGATGGCTATTTTAAGGAATTTGACAGTTCTTACTAGAAAAACCTGTTTATAGTAACAACTGTAAATTGAACAATTGAAACAACAATTGAAACTATTGAACATCGCTGAAAAATGCATAACGAGCTAAAAGGAGATTATGTTGAAAAATAAAGAAAATGTTTCCCAACTTTTTTGTGTCTTCCTTGTTAGATTGACTAGTTTTGGGACCGCCCTCGTACATAGAGTGTAACCGGCGGTGGCTTAAATGTTAGAAAACACAGCTACCGGGCATACAATCGTGGTTTCGAATACCGATACAACAACCACCTATCAAACATCTCGATGTATCTGACGTACACTTCAGGTAATCGAATAATCAATAGGCCTAGCAAATGTTTCTCAAACTGACTTTCAGAACTGGCGTTGAACTGTTGTTGGTCCCGTTGAGTGATTCTAAAAATAAAATGCGTGTAAGTTCACTGAGTATGAAGAGCTCCGCCTCGTCTTAGTCATGGCGTGCACGGGTGATCGTGATCGGGTGCATATGGTGATCGTTGAATGTTGCTACATTAACGAACTCAAATAAAATAATTCATAGAGAATAATTATTCTTTCAATGGCTATTAAAAAAATTAAATGCTCGAAGCCGATGACGTTTGTGCGATATAGTTATTCGTTACTGCCTGGAGGTTTGCAGCGGGGATTTGGGCAATTGTCATTCAAATGCATTGCTCTAAATCCTTCAGAGTGGTTGGTTTTGTTCTATAAACTTTGCAATAAACGGGAAAAATAAGGCGCAGTAAGATCAAAAGATCTCTGGCTCCAACAATATGTGGAGTTTCTTGAAATAAGCTTTGGGGACAGGGGATTTTTCTTCTACAACAGGCCTAGTTATGCGATATTGTTGATTGCACGCTCAATGTTGGGAGGGATTCTCTTTCGCCATAGTTCTGGCAAGAAAATGTCTTTCAACATCTTTAACTAACATCTTGGTAACAACATCTACACTTGCATTACTGACAGATTGATCGGCGCCCATGCTAAAGGGCAAAATCTACAGTCGTTAGAAGTGGTCTGTACTGGGTTGCCAAGAAAGTAATTCGGGGTTTTTTAAAATTAAATTCCAGATTTTATATTTAAGTAATTATACTTAACAAACAATATAAGTGTCAGGGCACTTTTCCATCCCAGACTGAAATAATGTTTAATGCTTCTCAACAAAATACTAGAGCAATTCGGTTTTCGGATCTTCATCTATTTTAAAGGATTTTTTATCAAAAAAAAAAAAAAAAAAATGGCAGGGGCTGGAGTAAATGAAAATTCGAAATGAAATGAAGACTATAAGACAGATATAACGTCACTTCCCACAGAAGCTCCAATATTTTTTAACGGGTTTGCAGACATGTGTAAGGGCTAGCATTGTGATTTGAAAATTTTACCCTGTTTTCTTTCAATACTTCATCGACCTTCATCTATTGTTGACAGTAAACCTTAGAATCTATACTTTAATTCCATAATAAATCACTTACTTAAACGTTCACCAAATTGAAAACACAACCTTCCTTTTTGATGCATTTCAATCTTTGATGAGGTTTGAGAACGATCATCTACAATAGACCGGGATCTCTGGGATCTTGGCATTATCAAAAAGAATACAGTTTCTTCGATAATGATAAGGATATCAACCTCATTTTGTCATGTGATTGGCTAGAAAAAGCGGCTGAATCAGAAATCTCTATAACTAAGGTTGTATTTTTCTTATCAAATAGTAGTAACAGAATAGCCGAAATTGTTATTTTCGGGGGACAAAATCGGGATAAGAGGAAATTAAGTATATCATCGTCCATAGCAAAAGGTTAAAGTTACAAATTTGTGGGGGTATATTAACAAATTATTGCTAATAGAAAATTAATCTGGAATTTATATATCGAACCACAATCATATTACACAAATTTGAAATAAATAAAATATGAAATAAAATATATATTACACATGGTTGAAATAAAAAGTTTTTTTTTAGTGTAAAAACAAGTGTGTCGGCACACTAGAATTGGTCAATAAAGCATAAAATATCTATGTTTCATTCAAATTTATTGTATTTTTTCTAAGTTGATCCCTTCCGACATAATACACTTATGCCCACGAATATTCTAACCATCACAACACATATTTTCTAGGAAAAGTCTTCAATACTCGCTACTAATACTCTTTAATGCCCTCTATCGACTGAAATGGGTACCCCGAAGGGATAATGTGAGATTTTGAAAACAAAAAAAAAAACAAAAAAGTCAGCTGGAGCTATATAAGCTAAATACGGTAGTTCTTCGATGATATTTGTCGAGTTTTTAATGGTGCATTGCATCGTGGTGGCAAATTAACACATTTTCTTTCCACAAATCTAGACTTTTTCGTCGTATTTTATCTTTCAAATGCCGCATAATGCACAAATAATATTCTTTATTGAATGTCTGAACATCTGGCAGGCATTTCAAGTGCACAACAGTGCGATAATCAAAGAAGGGAATCACATTACCTTGATTTTTGATAGATTTGATGCGATTTTTCGGTTTCGGCTCATTTGGGGGAGCAACATTCCGTTTGTTGGTTTCCACATCAAACTCATAAATCCATGACTCATCACTAGTTATAGCGTTTTATGACTATGGCACCGAAATTGATTCGTTTTAGCATATCTTCAGTGATCTTTACATTATTGAGTTCTTGAGGAAAATGTAATTTGTTCGGAATTAGTCGAGCGGCAGCGTATTTGAAAATGAACCCAAACAATTGTGTGCTTGGAACAAATTAATTCGTGAGGCATAGAAAGTTTAGCAGTTATCTCTCTCAAACTTAATTGGGGATTTTCAGTCATCACTTTATTGGTGTCAATTTCAGTTGAAGTTATTGGTTGCCGATCAGACCCAGCAAAAAAGTGGAAATTATTCCAAACAATGGTGGAAACGACAGTCGTTGTAAGGATATTGAACATTTTTAGTATGTTTTTTTCTTTCTTTCCGACGCAGAAAATTAAAATTTGTAACATGTGTTTAAGATTGTGGTTCATGATATAATTTAAATTAAATAGTTATGTGAATTCTGATTAAAAGAAGAAAATTTGTAATAAAAATAATCTAAAGAATTTTCATTGCTATATTCTGATGAAATGATGATGATGATATTCTGAATTGTTCTGATGAAAGGCAGTAAAAAGGCGTTAAAAACAACAGCTTCCGTTTTATGACAAGCCCATGTTAAATTCATTGATGATTACCCATTCTTTCAGCACATCTTGACTACGATCAGCGGATTTTTTTAACTTCTCTGGATGCTCTTTTTTTACTAGGAAGTGAATCAAATTTTCCATTACATCTCGACTGCCTTTAAATGAAAACACCTTTAGCCTTTTGCAAAATTTGTAATAATTCGGCAAATTAAATTTCATTTGCAATACAAAATTTGTTCGATATGGTTATCTATTGTAAAAATTGCACTTGCACGCGCTTGAGATAAACTGATAAAATTAAGCACTGTAAACTAGCACGCGCCAAAAATTGGGTGTCAGTATAGGGGACAATTTGCAGCAAAAAATGCATTCAAGGAAGCAAACATTTATCATATGTTGTGATGGGGAAGTGGTGAAAAATTGTGTAATAACCAGTGAAATTAACATAGGGTTGTCGTAGGAGAAAAACACTATTTTATGATGCGTCTTCTCCAAATATTCACAATTAATGTAGACATGATGAAAATTGAAATCTTTGCTTGCAATTTTTCATTATTCAAAAGATTCGCTTTTCATTTCAGAAAGTTTCTTCAGAGTATGTCTTCAGAAAATCAGCTCTATTTAAAAGTATTTGACCAACATAAATAATTTCAAAAAAACTAGTCATGAAAAAGCATTCTCAAGGCTTGATTTTAACACAAATTCTGTCCGCAGACTCAGATGGATTTGATACTTTCCATAAAAAATCAGTAGACAGGCATTGAGCTGGAAAGGCAACTTAAGGTTCTGTAGCATCGAAGCTTATACTTATACCTGTACTATTGATTGCAGTCCACAATATTGGCGACTGGCAATATTTATACAGATTATTATGGCAAGTATTGAGTATTTGTAGTTTTAACAAATGGAATGACCGTCATCATGTAAAGAAGGATAACCAAATGTTTTCCCCAACAATTTTAAATGTAGCTTCTTTACACATCGGCTATCAAAAATTACGTCTTTGGGGCATATTAAGTGCCTATGGAATAGATTTTGGAATATATCATACTAGCATGTTTTGCTTTAATTGTTGGGAATTATAAATGGAAACCGAACAAATGTTTTTAATTACTTCATTACCGTTGTTTTGGAAGTGATTTAAAAGTACTTCGTTGGAAGCGGTAATCATACACGGATTGGATTCTTAGAAGTGAGGGAAATGTGATTCTTTTTGAATAAGTGGAGAAAAGGTGATTCTTTTTGAATAATTTCCAATTTTTCTTGCTGGGCTGTGCCAACTTAGCGACAAAAATAATTTTGACAATCTCTTTAAATGGACTTATTAAATATCAATCCTAAGTACGTTTTTTTTGTTCGCAGTGCAAAGCAAAGCTTCTTTAAACATTTTCTGAAGCCATAAGCCCCACGATGGTCACGATGATGTTCGAGAAGGCACAAACAGCTAACAGCGCTAAGATAGTATTTTGGCTAATATCAAAAGAAACATCCACTCAACAGGCTATGAAAATGGTCAGTTTTAGTTACAAGTTTTTGAGTAATAATAAATTCCATTAGAAATTATAAAATATTCCTTGTAGAAAACTGATTTTAAAAAGGACTAATGATAAAATAAACACATTTTCTTTGAAATGCAAGACCTATCGCTAAGAACAAAAGGCAATGAAATGGCAAATTCAGCATGCAGATCTCTTACTATAGGGTGGGGCATAAGTAACGCTAAGTGAATACATAAGCTCAGTGAATACATTTTTTGTTTAAGTCCTTTTTTTCGTTTCTTTACAGAATTAACAAAATAATAATTGGGGAATTTATGATGGAAAGGCTCAGCACAGAACAAAGAACCAAAGTTGTTCAACTTTACTTTAAAAGTCAGCATTTGATTATTCAGATCATGTCGAAATTTCTTTTATGTTCGAAATGCTCCTAGCGCTCCAACAATTTACCGATTGGTTCAGCGTTTTGGGCAACAAGGGGTGAACTGTGAACTTTTGCGTGCAGTTCGAAATGAAGTGACCATTGCTCGAGTGCAAGCAAGTATTGAGGAAAGTTTCGAAACTTCCACCAGGCGATGTTCTCAGCAGTTAGAGATGTCTATGCGGTCTTTGGAAAGAATTTTACATATACGTTACATCTTTTCCCATATAAGATGCAATTGGTTCACGACTTAAAATCAAATGATGCACAAGAACGCATTCAATACAGTCGCCGTTAACGTTACTTATGCGCCACCCTTTATAAATCGCCTGCTGTTTAATTTATATCAACTTTTCTATGAGTCAACGAAAATGTTGAAGTTTCCTGACAACTTAGCTTTTCAATAGTTTTTAGTTTACCTATGATGAATTTACAAACTTGTAAGTTAAATCTATTTATACTATGAAATTTCTTCGGTGTAATTTTTCAACAGTTTTCATTATCCAAAGCACAAAGTGAAAAAGCAAAAATTACTGAAAAAAACATAAAATTAGTGTTGAATAAAACAAATATAGCAGCATGCAGCATATTGTTGCATACTGCACGTTGTGACATTGTTAATGCAACTGCAAATGTCTTTCATTATGCAGAGCTCTCTTCACATGGATATTCGTCGATGATTAATTACTTTCCATTACAATTGAGCTCTATGGAAATGACAAAAAGCATCTAATCTTTACATTCACATAACTTGGTAATCGAGTCATTGCATAGTCGTCGCCGCTGTCGCCGTCATCGTTAATTGTGTTTGCCAATATTATAAAACTTATGGATATGAATTGTTGTAGATGCTGTAGACGGATTTGGTTTTTTCTGTTTTGTTTTCCCGCCATGGAAATTTAAATATCATTACATTTATGTTTAATTGAAATTGAAAATGCACAATTAATTTAATGGCCAACATCGTTAAATTTAATTTTCATATAAATTTTTGTAATTTTTTGCACCTTTTTCAACTCTGTGCGAAGAAAGAAAAAGAAGAAACAAAATATCAAAAGAGAATGTTAATTGAATTTTTAATTTTATGTATTTTATTTGTTCAGTGATTTGCACTGAAATTCCAGTATCGGCAAAGGGCATTCAACCGTTATGGTGGTTTCAAATTGGCGGGAGATTTTTTTTATCAATTTGTAAATAAGAAAAATTAAATCAAAACCTACAGTTTAAAATGTGAGTGAAAGAAATTGAAATGTTTCTACCCGGCTCTATCTGATTTTGATCGCCTTCGGCTCAAATAATTTTTGAAGCAGTACAAATTTTGTAAAGTATTATCGTTCTTTAAATTCAATATGGTTTGGGATCTATTGCTTAATGAAATCGATTTTTATGTGTACGAGGTGTGATCAAAAAATAACCATTATTTTCAAATTTCATGAGTTACGTATGTTCGATTTTCGCATGTGTGCTCTTCGATTTTTTACTATTGGAAAAAAATGGATCAAAGAAACTGTATTAAATGTTTACTGTGGCGTTTGGCGAGTCTACTATGAACAGAACACAAATTTAATTATGGTATAACCGGTTTAAGGAAGGCCGAGAAGATGCCAATGACGATGCTCGTCCTGGTCGCCCGACCACGTCAACAACCGATGAAAACATTGAAGCAATGAGGAAAATGATTTTGGATAATAGTCGAATCACTATTAGAGATGTTGCTGATGATGTTGGCATATCGTTCGGCTCATGCCAAGCAATTTTTACGTATGTTTTAGGCATGAAACGTGCGGCAGCGCAGATTGTTCCAAAATTGCTAAATTTTGAGCAAAAACAACGTCGCATGGACATCGCAAAAACAACGTAGCATGGACATCGCTCAGGAGCTGTTGAACGTCGTCAACGACGATCCAGATTTCCTCAAAAAGGTCATAACTGGTGACGAATCATGGGTGTATGGCTATGATATTGAAACTAAGACCCAATCATCCCAATTGAAGCGTCCAGAAGAGCCAAGACCAGAAAAAGCACGTCAAGTTCGGTCAAATGTGAAGGTTTTGCTCACTGTTTTCTTCCATTGCAATGGCGTGGTGCATCACGAATTCTTGCCACAAGGTCGTACGGTCAATAAGGAATACTACCTTGAAGTTATGCGCCGTTTGAGCGAAGCAATTCGTCAGAAACGCACAGAATTGTGGAAAAACCAATCATGGATTTTGCACCATGATAACGCACCAGCTTACACATCGATGCTTGTGCGTGAGTTTTTGGCCAAAAACAAAACCGCAATCATGCCTCAACCACCGTATTCACCGGACTTGGCCTCCGCTGACTTTTTCGTCTTCCCAAGACTGAAGACACCGAGGAAAGGAAAGCGTTTTGCTACGATTGAAGAGATAAAAGAAAAATCGAAAAGGAGCTGTTGGCAATGCAAAAAAGCGCGTTTCAGAATTGTTTCGAGGATTGGAAAAAACGCTGGCATAATTGTATTATATCTGAGGGGGATTACTTTGAAGGGGACAAGATAGTTATTGATAATTAAATAAATACTTTTTGAAAAAATTTAAAATAACGGTTATTTTTGTATCACACCGTATGGTTAAATATATGGTGTGCTTATGATATCACATTACGTTGGTACATTTGATAGACTAAGATTCCCAGTTTAATAAATTATTATGATCAGTCTGTGTGACTACACTGCGCGAAATTCAAGGAAGGTTTGCATCAAATTCTGAAATTTCTGCAGAATCGACTTCTTGCACTCATTTCTTGCTTAAGATTTTATTGAAGATGTTATTAAAGATATGACAAAAGCGTAACTTCCACCAAATTACCTTCAGTTTATGAGGTATCATATATGTAAATACATTGATATATCTTATGTTGGCGATATCAAATACAGTTAATCCATTAAATTAATTAATTAACGTTATCAAATATATATTAAGGCATTTTAAACAGCATTTGGTCAAAAAAAAAATTGCAGAAATTGATTATTTGAAAAGTCCGCCGATTTTCAGAATATCTTTTATTGTTAAGTCAGCGCAGCTGTCCTCCGCACTGACGTACAGTCTCAGCGCGATATACCTTTAAATTTCTGTACAGTATCAATTTTATTTGTATAATCAGTGTTTTTTATGATTTTTATAAAACGTAAAAAAATATCGAACAACTGTTTTCAAATTTTGTATTGCAATTAGAATTTCGTATGCCGAGTCGCTAAAAATGTTACAGCAGACTTGGGGTTATACGGCGTGAAACAGTTAAATTTACCATAAATTGCCGGGATTTTGAAATACGATAACGCACCATCTCACAAGGTTTTCATTACGGATGAATTTTTAGGTAAAAGCTCAACAAATATCATCGAACAACTACCTTATTCGGCTAATATTACTTCGACAAATTTTGTTCCTTATTCATAACTCAATTTATCATTTGAAGGCATTCGTTTTTAGTCGATAGAAGATATCAAAGAGAAATCGAGGCGAATAAATTTGAAAAATGATTTGATGATTGGAGAAACCTTTCTTGGGCCTATAAGAAACTTCATATCACCAAAAAAACAGTCGTCAAAAAACCAACTCATATATTGTAATCTTTCCTCCAAAATTTAAAATTCTTCATTCTTAAAACACACATTTTTCTATTTTGTCCCCGAAACTGAATAGTAAATTTGTAAAAGATTTTATAGTTTTTCTTCTGTTGAAGGTATATAAACAGCAAATGTATGTGGAAGGACAAGGCATATGGCTTTAAGGGCCCATAAATCCTTTAGAATGGCTAAAATGGAAGATGAACCAAAAGTTGCAGAGAATCCCTGTTAGGAAACTTCTTAATAGCCAATAAGACACTTCTTATCGCCGAAAGACAGTCTTCAAAAAAATATATTGTAATTTTTCCACTAAAACTAGATGTCTTTTAAATACAACATGATTTTGCCTTTTTGTCCCTGAACCTGAATGGTAAATTTGTAAGAATATTGGATAGTTTTAAGTTAAAAAAAATGCGTGTAGATGGAAGGACTAAGGTGTCTGGCTAAGGAATGCATTGAATCTGCTGCGACTGCTAAAATAGGACATGACCAAAACATGCTGAGAACCCTTTCCTTGGAATCCTTTTACGGCTTATGAGAAACAGTCTAAAGCACACATTTTGTAATTTTTCTCTTGATATTAAATTTCTTCATTTTTAAATCGGAAAACTGTCGAAAAACATAATTTTGTCTTTTTGTCCCTGAACCTGAATGGTAAATTGGTAAGGTTTTATAGTTTCAACTTCGTTCCCCCTGGTGAAGGTACAAAAATAGAAAAAATGTGTGGTGAGTATCTGTCCAAGTGTAAGTATAGAATTATCCACTTTTTGGTTTCCAAAGTAAAGTTAAATAAAACCCACTTAAAGCAGTGATTTCGATGAAACTTTTATTTCATTATAATGCTTGGACTTTACCATTATTCACAAAATACAATGTCAATTCGCTAAATAAACAACTCTTCAAATGACAGTTATTTAACAGCTGGCAGTCTTGCCAGATCGGAGGTTTCAAAATCACTAAATGGATAACCGTATACAAGGATAAGTGTAAGAAACTTCTTATGGCGAAAAAACAGTGTTTGAAAAATATATGTTATAATTTGTACCTTAGAAACTAAGGGCCTTATTCATAATAATTTATTGAAGATTTTAAGAGCGGTTTTGTTATAAAAATTTGCCTAATAAAGTTTCAACAAATTGATGAGTACGACCTCAAATTCTCTTCTTTTTTAAAACACAAACTTGTGATAAAACATGATTTTTGCCATTTTGTCCCTTGAATCTTTAAGATTTTGTAGTTTTAACTTCATTCCTTCTGGTGAAGGTATAAAAATAGAAGAAAAAGGTGTGCAAGGACGAAAGCATATTGATAAGAGATCAGTTTGGGTGGCCATGAATCCGCAAATTTTGCGGAGAATTCTGGTTTAAAACCTCTCCACGGCCTATAATACAGTTTTTATCGAACATAACAATATAAAAATACGCATCTTGTAATTTTTTTCCTGTAACTAAATTTTTTCAATTTTAAACCACAAAACTTACCACAGTTTTGAGATAAAATTAGAGGCGGTAAATTTGTAGGAAAATTTGATAGTTTCAACTTCATCTCTTCTGATAACGGTATAAAAATAGAAACAATGCGAGGATGAGGACGAGGGTGTCTGCTTAAGGAATCAGTTTGGAAATCTACTGAAATGATTAAAATGAACGAAAACTTGTTGAAAACCCTAGCCTCAGAACCCGTTTATGGCCTATAAAAACTTTAAATTTTAAAACATGAATTTTGTGATTTTTCCACCAGAAACAATTTTTTTTTTACTTTTAGACAATCAATAACTCTCAAGCCTTTTAAAAACAAAATTGTTGTCAAATATGATTTCGATTTTTTATATCAGAACTGATAATAAATTTGTAAGAAGATTTGATAGTTTAGAAGAGCTTCTAAAATTAGTAGTAAAATTTGTAGTAAGTTGTTATGAATCTATAGAAATTATTATATTCTTAAATATTTATTTTGACGTCTTATCATATTTTTTTTTTATTTTATATTAGTTTTTAAATTATATTAGTTGTGAACCATTAGTGAAGTATGAAAATATAAATTGGCAAATTTAGCAAAATTTTAAATAAATAAGGTTAATAAATTCAACTGCAACAAATTAGCATGCCACAACAATAACTACAATATATTAAACACTAAAAAATGACCCATTATTATTACAAAAAATACGAAAAAAAAACATTCGCACACACTCACAAATATGATAAACGACAACAAATTTCTCAGATAAATCGTAACAATTCACATTTGCAGAAATATCAAACAGCCAACTTCCCAAGAAATTCAACCAACACCAGATTAGCAGATATTTAGATGGATGAATGAATGAATGAATTTATGAATGTGGAACGGCGAACGTCGTCCGCTGTCTCTTGGAAAGCAAAAACAGAAGAAGAGATATATCTCTTGAGGAAAGAAACCAATATAAAATGAGCCAGAGACAATCTATTATAAAAACAAAACCAGGAAATACAATAAACTACACGAAAATAACGATAATAATAATAATAATAATGTTAAAAATAGTCATGAAGACACAGACAGAGACACCGAGAAAACTAAACAGACACGGTGTAAGAAAGCCATAGCGATGGACAGACCAATAAACCGAAACTCTATAAACAGATGAATTGATAAAATATGGAGCATATGCGTCATCATTTCATTGTCCCATAGCCAAAAACAACAGTCCACAGATGTAATGGAGACGAGTCTATACGGTGGACAACGATGACGATCACCCCAGCAAATGCACAAGAGGAAGAAATAGACCTGTGGTAAGTGATGTTGCGCAGTTACCCAAACAAAAATAAAAATTTATATAAAAGCACATAAAATATCTAAAAAAACTAAAATGACAAAACATAAGAAACAGCATAGTAGACGATATGAGAGATAACGCATATAGGAAACGATGCACAATGGTTCCAAATGTTACACTTTTACAACTTTTAATTTAACATTATTTATTACTCATTTGAAATTCATAGATTCATTGACGAACTTAAATTTTAACTATGACTCATATGCTGAATTTTATTAAGAATTTACTCTTAAATTTAATTTTAAATCCGGGTCTAAACCGCCTTTTTATTTTATATGTACCAAATGATCGAAAAAATTAAGAACACCTGCTTATTTTTGCTTTATGTTTAATTTTAGTTACTTTAACGGAAAGTAAACATGGCAATTCTTTTTTATTCAAATAACTTTAATATGGTAATGCCTTCAAAAGTAAAAATAAAAATGGGGCTACTCCGTTGTTTTCATTGTGAGTTAGTTTTGTTCCGGTGTGACTTCAGTACTTGGTCAAAATAATAAATTCAATTCTTTAATATTTTCGCAGTCTGCTATAGTCTTTTTGGAAAGGCAAGTTATTTTACTGTTGTTTACTGTCTTTATTCATAACAAAATATTTTGTTAAAAAAAACTAGCCATAGGTCGAAAAAGTTTCAAGATTGTTGTTTCAAGATTAAGAGAAAGTGGCCAAACTCTTCGTTCCATAAGAGAAACTATGAATCGGTCGCTATTTTGTTGTACAAAATGCTTTAAAGTCTAAAAAGCCCGTCAAAACTCGCGGAAGATCCAAACTAAAATTCAAAAACAACAGATATCCGTATTGTAACAGTTGAGAAGGAGGACCCGTTTGTGTCTTCAAGAGCAATTTCAGCAGAAATTGGAAATGTAATTTCATCGCGAACGGTTCGTCGTAGACTACAAGAAGCACATTTATCAGGACGGATAGCCAGAAAAGTTCCTTTGCTCAGACAAAAAAATTTAAAGGCTAGATTGATTGCAAGAAGTCATTCCAATTGGTTCGGAGGAGACGGTGGAAAAAATGGCGAAACATTTTGTGGAGCGATGAAACAAAAATTAATGTATTTGGAAACGACTGTGCCCGGAATGTTCGACGCCCTAAGGGTAAGGAATTCCATGTTCGCTTTACAAAGAAGACGGTCAAGCAAGGGGGCGGCAATATTATTATCTGGGGTTGTTTCTCGTGGTATGGTGTCGGTCCGATACATCGGATTACCGACGCTGTGACCAGATTCCACCACAAAGATGGAAAATACGATGTTGAACTATGCTGTGGAAAGTACCTCTTAGATGGACATTGCAGCAGGATAACGATCCGAAGCATACTTATAAGTTGGTAAGGGATTGGTTCCAAGATAATAATGTTGCCCTTCTTGACTGGCCAAGTCAATCTCCGGACTTAAATCCAATCGAAAATCTTTGGGGAAAGTTGAAACAAAGAATTGGAAAAGAGGTACTTAAAAATAAGTAATAGGTGTGGAATTTTGTTCAAGAAACTTGGTATGAACTACCAGTAGAAACCTGCAGGAAGCTTATTGCCAGCATGCCAAAAAGAGCCAAACAAAATAATTGAAAATAATAATGGATATACCGGCTTTTAAGAAAACTCAGCCAATTTGGAAAAAAATGATTTTTTTACTTTTTGGCTTATTTTAACTAAATGTACTTATTATTTTGTCCAATGTTTTTTGACTACTTTATTTGTTTTCTCTTTTAATTTAAAAAATTTTTCTTTTAAAAAAAATATAGGGTGTACTTATTATTTTGACCATATGTGTATTTTGGATAGCTGCAAATAAAATTAGGGCAGTTACATCCAGCAAAAAAAAGTGGAAGCCAATCGAAGAGAATCACATTTTCATTTCTAAATCTACGGTAATGAAGTACTTAAAAACATTAGCTTAGTTCCCATTTATAATTCCTAATAATTAAATACTTCAAAATTTATTATGCTCCGAAGACGTATTTTATGATAGTCAGCTGAAAAAAAGCTCAATTTGTGAAAAATATTGTTTTATCTTCCTTTCTATGGCAGTCGATTTTCTAAGTTTGTCTTTATATTTGTAAAAACTACAAATACTTAAAGACCAAATAAAGCATATACAGGGTTATCCATTCAGTGGTTTCAAAACCGCTGGTTAGACAAGGCTGTCAGCTGTTACATGCCTGTCATCTGAAGTGTTATTTATTAATGTCGCTTCTGTTAGTGAAAGTGCGGCGGATAATTCGAATTTTAATTCAGAGCGCTCTGGCCGTATGACAACCGAACTTTTTTGGCCTGCAATTGAAGATTATGAACTGAACAACAATATGTGGTTGCAACAAGACAGTGCCACGAGCCACACAAAACACGACCGATTTGAGCTTTATTGCATTCACGTTTTAGCGACGTCAATCGACCACCAAAATCAAGCGATTTGGCGCCGTTAACCGTTTTTTGGTGGAGCTGCGTCAAAAACCGTGTTTACACGAATAATATCCAGATGGAGCATTCGAAAACTAACATTCGCCAAGGTACCGCCCGAAATGTGCGAAAAAGTAATAGAAAACTACGTCAAAAGGACCCACTGTCGCAATCAAACCAGAAACGATCATTTAAATGGCAAGACCCAAGCACTATAATGAAGTAAACATTTTATATGTATGTACTCGTATTTTATTTAACTATACTTTAGCAACAGAAAAATGGATAATGAGTCCAGTTTATATCTACTACTTCTTTTATGGAAAGTACCATCCCATAGATTTAAGGACGCTTTTTCAAAATCAACTTTAGTGCAATTATTTACTTATATATTGAGTAAATACTTTTCGATAGAAAGTTTTTTTGATAACAAATTCTGAAGAACCATTTTCTGAAACAAAATAAAATTCTTTTGAATAATAAAAAATTGCAACTAAAGATTCGAATTTTCATCACCCCTATATCACTTATGAATATGTAAAGAAGAGACACCATAATTTTCTATTTTTCCCTATGTTAATTTCATTCAAAAAAATATGGTGAATGTTCGCTTCTTTGGATGTACTTTTTTTTGCTGGTTAGCAGTTTCACCTGTACTTGCGAAAACTTACTGGTTTCTAAATTGTGGCTCAGATTCTTACATTTCCACTCACACTTATAATTAATTTTGATTTTAATTAAAATCTTATAGTCATGAAAATGCTTCAGATTCTGGCACTTATCTATCTGTGGTTGCAAGGAAAAATTACTTAAGTAGAGTTAGAATAAAATCGACGTTATTCGTTATTGTCATTGTATGTGTTTTGATGCATATTTATGTCTAATTCTCATTCCAAAATTCGATGTAGTTTACAAGTTATAATAATTCGTCAAAACAGGGATTTTTGATAAATTACGTAATATCTCTAATTATTGATATTATTAAAAACACATTTTAAAATTTCGTACATTTCGAAAGTCATAACATATTTCAGCAATAACAATTTCATCAAATTTAATATGTCAAAACGAAAAACTTGTAGTTAAGTCGGATTTCCTTGTAAGCATAAGATATCTGTACTTATAAAGGTTGGTAAATTTCCAATCGAAACGAGTCAAATTTCAATATTTTATTCCTGATTCCAACCTCAGCAAACCCCACTTGACTCTAAACTCCATTAACAGATTCGATTCCACACTACTCATTTGTATAACGCAAATGGAATGTTGCGAAGGCAACATAGTTAATAATAGCCCGGTGTATTACCAAGGAATAGGAAAGGATGTCAGCCAGAAAAAATACAGCTGTATGTAAACTATTTTAAAGTTATTTTATTTAAAATCAGTTTAAAACTATTTTTATATATGCGTTTTTGACATTAATCGAGAATCAAGGAAAATGCGGCAGAAGTTTTCACTTTTTCGATATTCTTCTAAGCCAAACCTTAGTACAATCCATTTCAGTTTTAGTGTTTCTGTTCTAAGTAGTCATTTTCATCTGAAACATCATAAAGTATATATTCTTGCGCAAGGAATAAATGTGGAAGACATAAAAACGGCTCTATTCTTCTGGGAGTAATTTACGTTCCCGTATGGACGAATTTTTCTATTGGATCAATTCTGATTTCAAAAGTAACCTGTTTTTTGACTAAAGAAAAATTGTAAATATTTGATTTTAATAATTTTTTATTTTACCGATATTTGATTAACGAAAAGTTTTCGGTAAAGCTAAAACCATTCGTTAGGCGTAAAAAATGTGTTATTGTCATCATGAGGACATTGACGCTTTTACATAAAATCGCTTAAAAGTGTCAATATTCGGCAATTAATGGCTTTAGTTCCGAAATTATAATATCCATCAAACTAAGATTGTAATCGTGAAAGAGGACAGATTCTTTAATTTCGTACAATTCTGCATCTCTTAAATCTTTTTATATAACAGAAAAAACATCGGTGATAAAATTTTGGCATTCGTTGTTAAAACGTATCGTAACGTAACGTAAACGTATGACGTAACCATAATAATGCACTTCATTTTGATGTTCTGTGAAATTTTTCCATATAACAAAAAAAAAAAAAATCGCTGAAATAAGAAACTTTCTGATAAAATTATTCATAAATGTTATACTAATCTAATCTTTTTTTTTTATAAAGGAAACATAAAAATCGACAAAACGAACAGTTGCAGATTTTTCGGCATACATTTTTACAATTCTTTCGACAATTAGCAGTAAAGCTACTCGTTTTGATGTCTTCTGAACTTGGAATTTTGTCGTCGCTTCTTGTTATTTAGGCGATTTCTTTTTTTTTTTTTTTTGTATAATTTTGATATTACATACCATAATTTGGCGATCTTTTTTTGGTATCAAACATCATATTGTACATGTTGTTCTTCTAAAAGCCATTGATATTCTTTCGCTAAATTAGATGATGCAAAATAAACGATTATAAAAATTGCAATAACATTTCATTGAATGTATTACAATTGTCATACAACTTTTTGTAATCAGTGCTACGTGCTCTGACCTCTCTTAGAAGTTGCATACATTTCGTTAAGAAAAACTCTGCTAAAACAAATGATAAACCAAAATAATGTCAGAATTGCATAGCATGTGAACGAACACCTGAGATATCAGCTGTAGAAAAAATGTTTTGTTTATTTTTTTTTTTTATTATTGTGGTTTCCCTGTTTCCAGTTCTAGTCTCAGAATCTATGAAATTCTAATACAACCAAAAGTGTTACGTAATAACAATAAGTTAAATTTTTTTATTTAGTTAACAACATTTTTCCATCCACTGTGCATTAGTCCCAACTAAAGCGTATTTGTGACATCCATACACACCCAAATATTATTCACCCACCACCCTCAGTGACTACAATCACAATGAATTGGCGGTAAATGTTGCGAGATTTGTGGACTAGTGTTGCGATTTTTTTTGTCACTTTCGTGGTGTTCATCACCTCCACCACAATACTACTACTTACATCACTTGCGTGCGAGGAGGCTGAATATACCGACGATGAGAGTGCGCCGGCAACAATTGAATTGCCGCCACCAACAATGTTGGTGGCATCATGGACGACATCATCGCCGCAAATGCTGTTACTGTAGTTGGTCTCGTTGTCGGTGTCCAAGTGCTTAAAATAGAAAATGGCACAATTTTTCGATTTGCGATTTGAACGATTGAATTTTGAAATATCCGCGGAATGATGGTGCTCATGATGTTTGCGCAACACTGTGGGCGATTTATTGCTGCCTTTGCTGTGATGTTGCTGCTGCTGATTATGATGATGGCTCTTGCTGCCGCTGTGTATGTTATTG
>JAHXMU010000287.1:424968-446666 GCA_019455685.1 Philornis downsi | reverse complement strand
GTAATACTTATAAACGACGGGATGAGGACGGACAAAGGGTTGAATTATAGTTCTAGATATAATATTTAAATAAAAATCGGTTGGGTGGTCTAAATTCCTATGGATTAAATAGAAGGTGGAATGAAACAGAGTTGCCACAACAATAAATAAATGGACTACAATATAAGAATGCTATATGAATTTAATAATAATGCTAATATAATAAGTATAAAGTTGAGTGAGTCTAAAAATAGAATGCGTGTAAGCTTACTGAATGTGAGAAGCTTTTCCATGTTTCATTCATGAGCTGTAAGGGAAATTGTTTTTTAAGTATGAAATTACGAAATTTAGCGCGTACGTACATCGATCATATGATCGTGGTTTAAGATGGCTCCCCGGCTATCTCTCTTGACGAACACTCCAAGTAATCGAGTAACCGACAAGTCTAGAAAAAACTTTGGAAATATTGCAAGGAGTTTTTTTCTTTCATTAATATGGCAGTTCTATTTCTAATAATTTTTTGAAATTTGACCAAGCTGGACAAAAGTGAATCATTTGAACATATTTCTTTATTAAAGACACTAAAAAACATTTCATACTGAAAACGCTTAATGAAAGGTGTATTCTCAAAGAAAAGTTGCTTGGAAACATTTTTCAAAGGGGAAAATGTCGTGGAAAATCATCTTCATATAGAAATAGATGATATTTTTGCAACAGCTTCATCAAATTTTCATAAAACGAAATAGCGTAGAAAGTACTTTTTTATAAGGAAAAGTGTCGTGGAAGTATTTTGAAATTAAAAAGAAAAGTGTAGCGAAAAAACTCTTCATCTAGAAAACTATTATGGACATGGAAAATGATATGGGAAAAATCTCCTAGAAGACACTTTTCCTATATGGGAAGATATCCTGGAAGACTATTTTTTTTTTATATGAAAAGTGTGGAGTTGGATATTTTTCTACATGCAGACCTTTAAGAACTTCTTCCGACATAGAAAACTGAAGTAAATGACACTTTTCTTTTATAGAAAAGCCTTTCAAAAATATTTTGTTGTAGAACATATTTTTCTATTTCGAAGAGTGCAATAGAGAATATTTTCTATAAAGAAAAGTATAGTAGAAATGTTTTTTTTCATAAAATAAAAGAGAGACGTGTTTTCTGCGTAAGAAGATGTCATTACAGAAAATTGTCCTTTTAACAAATCTTTTAGAAGACAGTTTTTCCATACAGAAAAGTGTAGTACAGGTTACTTTTCGAAAAGCATATTTGCGGTAACTTTTCATGTACGAGTATACTTGCACAAAGGCACGGTATCGAACACTTTTTCTATATAGAAAAATATCGTACTGGACCCTTTTCTTATCCATAAATCGTCGAAGAAAACAGTTTTTCGTATGCTCGTATATGTAAACAGACGCGGAGAGAAAAAAGGAGCCATTATTCCTTGATGGAAAAGTGTAGTAGAATATACCTTACAGGAGAAGAACACCTTTCCTGTAAAGTATCTTCGTAGAAGATACTTTTCCTTTAAAGAAAATCGTTGAAGACACTTTGCTTTTATAGAAAAGTGCTGAATGATACACTATTCCTATGTAGAAAAATGTGGTAGAAGACTTTTTGAGGAGAGACTATTTGTATGGAAGTTATATTTTAAGCGATAGTTTTACGAAATGTAATCGCATTATAATCAAACTGTAATTTGTCTATTTGTAAAGGGACTAGCTATGTATCAATACATGGGCCAGGGAAGTGTATTTACAAAAAAAAAAAAAAAAATACTCGGATAGAGATGACTAAAGCTGTTCTGAGTGGTCAGGCTTTATTCATGTTGGATGCGTTAAAGATATAAAAATGTTGCACAGACAACATTTAAAAGGGGCAAATTTTTCGTTTATAGACAGAGAGGCATGACATTTTAAATCTTAGATACGCCTTTATTGCGAGGTATGAGGGTAAGTTTGGGAGCTTTTGTTCTGCTAAGTTGTTGCCAGAATGTCAAGTAATTGTTGGAAATAATATCTGTTCAAAATTGACTGATGAACGGTGAGTACAGCCTAAAACACTACACCAATTCTACTTTTTCTAACACGACGCTTTAATGGTCTAAATACCAACATTTGACCGATCGACTCAAAACAAATTCTAGAATTGAAACAAATAATACAGTCCATATTTCGTTATTGCCCTATAAAAATAAGGATTTTAATTATTAATAGATTGCTGCTAAATTTGGCAGACTGTATTGGTGTGGGCTAGGGACGAAGTTTTTTGGTATTGCTAAGGAAAGATCAATATGTTAAAATAGCTGCCAGATAAGCTTTATCTCTAAGCTTGATCCAAGCAAGTACAACAATTAACAACATTCGCTGAAACTTTCCTGAATGAGCTTAAACAGAACTCAAAATGAAAATAGGGCGCTTTAATATAACTCCCATGCAAGTATGACTCTTAAGTTTGCCACGTTCAGATCAAAGAGCAGCGGCTGTTATTCGATTTGGTTCAAACATTGATCGGACAAATTTAATAATACTGAACACAACCGCTATATAGCAGATGTTACTAAGGGCTAAGCAAGCGATTCAATGATAAAGCCTTCTTTCGACAAACGAAAATCCGACTGTACCAGACGTTGGTTCTACTTGTCTTGTTATATGGCGGAGAATCCTGGGTTATGACGCAAGCGGATGAATCAGTACTGGTAATTTTAGAGAAGAAAATATTCCGGAAAACGGACGGAGAGTATGGGCGTCGCATGAACAATGAGCTGAATGAGCCGACATGACCGAATCGGCGTGGTCAAACGCATTAATATACAGCGATTGAGGTGGATGGGTCATATTGTGGGGATGTACCCAAATGCATGCACGCCTATTTTATACGAACTTGAAATTTAAATCTTTAGACGATGATTTTGTGTGGTTTTCGGCGCCGGTTAGTTCTACTATGTGTCTCGCTAAACTTTCAAATCAATCAATCAATCAATTATCATACAGATTGAAAATCTATTGTTAAGCCGGATAATTTTGGTGCTCTGCGGTTAAATCAGATCACACTGTGTTTAATAAAGTTTGATTGTTAGAATAATGTCTGTGCATTGGATACCGCATAATTTAACAAAAACAAATTCGTGTCGATTAGTTGAAAAACATATAAGAAAATTTTGATCAATGTTCTGTAGAAGATGCTTATAAGATCGTGGCAAATATATGGGCCTTTTAAGGCAAAAAATTGTAAATTCAAAAAGAAAAAAAAAACATTCACGCGCGAAGCATTTTGAATAGAATGGTCTCCTCCTTCTGTAGAAGAAACAGAAATGTCACTGCGGTGTGATTACTTCAAAGTAGAAGGAATGGTAGCAGGAACAACATATGAGAATTTATTTGTTCAGTCTTTGAAGAAGTAATGAAATTTTGGATAAAAATGGATTTGCATAGCAGAGAGTATTTTAGAAGAAATAGGGACGTTTTTAATGACAATTTCTTTCCTTTTATAAGTATTTTTTACAATTTAAGTAGAAATATCGTACGGGACTAATATATTGTTTTGTAAAATTTTTAATAGAGCAGAGCTTTAAATATGTGTCCACTTAAAATTAATCTAATTAGAATTTGAGCTAAATTAACAAATATTTGAATGTCAGTATTACATATACATAAAGGTGGCAACTCTGTTCTTATTGTTTGTATACTATATAACTACTAAGATTTTTTTGGGTCAGGATGTGTCGAAAATCAAATGTTCCTCGTAGAGCAAACAATTGCAGACTCAGCATTATATTCTTCTTATATCATACAGCAGGCAACAGCCTGCATTCGACCAATAAAGATGCAACCAAAAAGCACAACAGTCTTGCCAACTTTTCTTTGTAAAACCTTGTACTTCGTTTTTTAATTTGGGAAAGATTTTATTTCGTGGAAGTTTTCTGTTAGTTTTTTAGTAGAAACAATCAAACAACAAACAACATTACAACGTGGTGTTATGCTAAGATATTTTTAAAAATAACAATAACTTTAACAAAATTATGTTAAATTAAAAAAAAAAAAAGTTGACAACACTTTGCATGCATTCTACAGCCCCGTTAGGGTCATCAGGCAACTACAAACTAAATAGTTCATTTTTGGTTTGTGTTTTTTTTTTCTCTCTTTCTGTTCTTCTCATTCAAATTGCAAAATGCACAAAACTATCGTATATTGTTAAATAACTGACAATCTCGAGTTTTGGTAATGCATTTCCATTATTTTTCCGTCTTCAACTTCACGCTGGGTTACTGATTTTCTGCGAGATTTGGTTGCGTTTGCCAGGCAATATATGTGGCACGTTAAACATACGAGGCATTTATATAAATTATGGTTACAAAAGAGACAGATAGACAGACAGACAGACGGGGAAATAGACATGGAGTTGTAGAAAGGAGCCGTAGGTGGGGTGGCGGGAGACAGGGTAAGTTTAAGTAAATGGCAAAACATTACATATAAGTACAATACATATATCGTACATAACAACATTGTATCTATCATATATGTAATAGTTATAGAAGGAAAAGGAAAAAAATTATAACGAATGTTGTTAAACTGTCGAGCGAATGCTGTTATGAAACCTCACTTACCTTAGTTTGAATACAATCACGAGAAGAGCTCTGAAGATGTGAATTCGGATGATGATGTAGCTGATGCTGTTGCTGCTGCTGTTGCTGTTGTTGATGTTGATGTTGATGAAGATGAGAAGACACGTTTATCGTTTGGTCTTCCTCGATGTCGTTGTCACTGATGCAATGATGATGCTGCTGTTGTTGCTGATGATGGGGACGTTGCGGCTTGTTGCAGTTGCTGTTGCTATTTTTCAATTGCTGTTGTGACTGATGTTGCTGTTGCAAATCGTCGTGGTTGTAGGACAATGAATTATGTGTTATGTCACTTTCTAAATCGGAAGCCACATCTTTTAAATCATCCTCGGTGGCGCCACCATCAACTTGTACCGCCTGACCATTTGAACCATCCAGGCAATCATCGGACGAATCAATTAAATCATCGCTATCCAAATCCTCATTAGTTAAATTGCTCTGTAAAGAGGCGAAGACAAGGAAACATTTAGATCAGAATCTTGGAAAAAAAATCACACAGGATTGTTAAAAGACAAAAAAAAAAACTTCAACCACAAATCATTTTATAGCTGAAAGAAACTAACCAATCTAGAAAACAGAAAACACTCTGCGAGAATCTTGACAAAATAAGGCAAAGCAATCATGTGTATGTTAGGTAATTGAATTAAAATACATACTCTCATATTTAACCCATTCAGAGACGAAAACGAAGAAGAAAGAAACAGATCATAAGCAGTAGGTCGCGTATTGTACACAGGAATCTTCAGTTTCAATATTGCAAGTTTATTTAAAAATACTTTAGAAATTTTCTTACGATTTGTATTACAAATCAAAATTCAAATTATACTTTGAATGTTTTGTTCCATTAAGCGAAAATTGTAATCTGAAGTGATACGATTTCTCCATCAAATTATACAGAAGCATAGAGAATCATATCTTTAGTAGAATCAGAGCTGAAAATGCCTTAATGAAAAAAAGACATTGTGCAGAATTGCGAATTGTGAACATAATGTAAATCTTTTAGAAGCGAGTGTGATCCTTGGCAACCCTAAGTGTTGTTACATATCAGTTAACGTTTCTACTTCTAAATTTTTTTACTATTGACAGAAAGCAAATACTTTTAGTTAATAACATTTACATCAACATGGACCGAAAACTACATATGCTACTGCAGTCTTCTCAAGCATTGATAGAGAGTGAATATGATTTCTAATCGAGCAAAAAACAGAGCTGTTTGGGAATATTGGGAAAAGTGCATAAATCTTGACAACTATAGCTTTGGAATAGTGGCGAATTCTATTTTATATACGCAATCGATTGGAAACTGGTGGCACGAAGTAGTAATTTCGGCTTTAGAAAAATATGAATATGATAATTACGCGCTTGTGGCCATTCTTCTTCATTCTTTCATAATTATAACCTTGTGAGAGTGCGTTATTATGTGTCAAAATTCATGAGGTTTCCTTTGGTAAATTCGCCTCTCTCAAATGTTGCCTAACACCTAGATAATATTCTCTATTTACCGTCTGACCTTTTGACAAGAATTCTAAGTGCACAATACCGCGATAGCCAAAGAAAACAGTTGTTCTTCTTCGGTGGCGACTAAAATAGACATCCTTATCTATTATACGCCACCCGTAGAAAATAATTCCAAGCGCTTGAATCTTCTGCGCTTCTCCTCCAATTCGTCACACCAAGGTTGGATAGTATTAAAAAACCTGATTCTTTGAACGGAGTTTTGGTTACCCTCTTCTGCACTGTCCATCGAGTTCGTAGTCGAAAACTTTCCGTGTCGGAGCATTTGGGTCCATCCGCACAACATGACCCACCCAACACAATCGCTGTATATCAATGCGTTTGACCACGCCGATATCGGCAAAAAGCTCAATAGCTCATTGTTCATGCGACGTCGATGCTCTGCGTTAACGATGATGAATCTATATATTTTGCGGAGTATTTTCCTCTCGAAAACTGCCTGTACTGATTCATCCGCTTGTCTCATAACCCAGGATTATGCACCATATAACAAGACGGGTAGAACCAACGTCTGGTACAGTCAGATTTTTGTGTGTCGAGAGAGGGCTTTATCATTGAATCGCTTGCTTAGTCCTTAGACAACAATTAACATTATCTTTTAATGGATTTTGATGTGCCTTTTTAATTACGGTTTGGAAGGCACGATTTCATTATGGTTCTGCATATCAAATCTATAAATCTATTTCTCATCACCAGCTGTAATGCATTTTTTGAATGTGCGATCGGAATTCACTGCTTCTAATATGAGCTTTTCAAGAAAATGCAGTTCTTTCTGAATAAGTCGAGTGGCAACGTGTTTCGTAAGACACAGAGACATTTCAGTGGTTGTGTCTTTCTTAAATGAAGATTTTCAGTACCCAATTCCTTCACTTTATCGATGTTAACAACTTCAAGTGAAGAATTTTTGGGTCTAATGGAGTGAGGCACATTTTCCATCACATTTCGACAGTTTTGGAATGCACTGTACCACTCATATGCATGTGTCATCGCGAACCCTCAGCAAAACTTCTAGCGATTCAGCAAAAGAAATTCCATTTTCAATACAACATTTGAGATAAATTTTTTGTTCGATATTTTTATCCATTGAAAAAATTGGATAAAACACTTGAGATGAACTGACATAATCGAGCACTGTAACCAAACTGAATGACAGATCCAGCTCAAACTGTAGGTCTGAGTAGAGGACTAATTTGTCAATTGAGCGACAAGAATAAATGATAAATTTATTACAGAATGTGTATGCAAATGCTGCATTTTTTTAATTGGTGAACATGTCATTATGTCCTAAATTCATTTTTTTTTGTATTAATAATTAATGATTTATAATTTAAAATTAATAATTAAATCTTGTTTGCTTAAGCTGGCATCACCATATAAATTATATAAAATGGTGGTTACTGTTCCCTCAACATCACAATCAAAATAAATGACTTTGTTTCATCCTCGACACACTTCTGCTGAATGGTAGCCAAGGTTAATTTTCAATTTAACGCTTAACTTTTTCCTAGGAAGAGTATTTGAGAAACGGTTTCCTAATGCTCTCTTAGCAGAAATGTGTAGTATAAGGAAGACCAAAAGCTAATTTTCTTTCCTTTGAGAAAAAGTGTATTTGCAAATTACAGTTCCTTTCCAACATATTTTTAGCTCACTGTATGAACTACTTGTAAAAATTAATCATTAATTTTAAAAGTTGTTGTGGAATATAATAAAAACGAGATAATCTAGTTCAAACCCTTAATACTTTATAAATTAGTTCTCTCAATTTACCTTAATGAACTTGGTTCTATTGAGGCACAAAGTTTCAGAGAGATAACTAATTTCTCTTCTTCTTCTTCTTCTTGGTTCAATTATTATCTTGTTAATTGAAGATTCCTGATTCCAGTTTGGCCCACATGTCAGTCAATGTGAGTAGAATTTATATGTATTTTGTCAATTCTCCTGTGGCCTTAAATTAACTTGAAAGAAAGAAAAACAGCCAGCCCCAAATAGCTGGTTACCAATTAATGTCAATGGGGTTAACAAGCAATTCTATTGAACAAGTTTTGCGTTTCATCATTGCAGTTACATTCCCATTACCCTTACGTTTATAACAATACATATACAGGGTGCCGCACGAATAGTGCTATGGTGTAGCAATAACTATCAATGGATACCATTATTTAAAGATGTTGAAGGAGTTTTTTTTATTCAGAACTGCGCCAAAGACGTATTCATTTCAACAGCATTTGGTTTTAGCAGGATGGAGCAACTGCACACATAGTCGGATCGGTTATAGCGGAGCTCCAACGAAAATTCCCAAACAAATTATTATCCAGAAACTTCACTTTCCGCTGGTCCCCAAGGTCACCTGTCCTGATTTTTATATAAAGCATGGAATTTCAAGCGTAATAGGATGCGTTGACGGAACTCATGTCCGAATCGTTGTTCCGTCTAATAATAAGCACCTGTACTATAACAGGAAGGGGTACTACAGCTTGAATGTAATGCTGGTAAATAAATTTCGTCAAAATATTTTAGCCCAAATTTTAAAACAATAAAAAATTACAGTTCAGTGGCCATGAGCTGAGGATTCAGTACGTGCCTCTCATCCTGGAGCGTGTCACGATTCCTTTGTTTGGAACACCAGTGAGTTAAGAGCTCATCTTGAGCAAGAATACATACCTCAGAAACGGTAGCAATTATTGGCTCATTGGTAAGTTTTTAAATATTAACAAAATAATATTCAAATATTAATAGATATGTATTTTTAACTAGGAGACGCAGGTTATCAATTAGAACCATGGCTTATGATCCCTCACAGATGTCCGCATTATGGGTCTGTTCAAATAAAATTCAACGAAATTCATTCCAAAGCTACTGAGCGTATAAATGGTATCCTGAAAAACATTTTTTTGGCGCAATCCTCTTCAAATTTTTGACGGAATTATTCCAAAAATTTGTCATCATTTTCCCTCTTTTTATGACATTCGTAATAGCTACTTTTTTCCCCGGGAAGAGTTTCCCAGTTTCGAAGTTTATTTAGAATAGGAAGAAAGTAAAATCTCCCTGGGAGATTGTTTGAGAATAGGAGAGTTGGGAAAAGAGAAAAATTTCCCAGGGAGCTTTCATTCATAATTGGGCTGATTAATTAACAAAAAAGTTCTTTCTTTAACAAAAAAGTTCTTAGTGTAGAGCAATTGATGCTCCACTCTGTACACATAATTTTCTGCCTCGAAAGAGTTAAGTTATCACGCTCCTCTTGTACATTTTCTCAGGTCCATTAATAGTTGGCGCAAACAGACAAAACCAACAACGAATTGTCTTCTATTTTTCGCATACGACTAGAAAAACTCCAAAAAGGCAGATGAAATATACGAGTACCTCCTTATAAAGTATGACGTACACAAGACATTAGTGGATGCTTCCAACAATTTCAGATTTAAGCCAAGTCATGTATCGAGTTCCGTCAGAGATGTCCGTTTTGCCGCTCCAACATCTGTCCGACAACGTAGGTCCCTATTTGGTTACCAAATTAAGTTGTATAGATTGTTTTTAATGCCATTGCAGTTATTGTTGTTGCTGGTGCTATTGGTGTTTCAATATAATCAGATATTCAAAATCACAACAACGACAAAAGACCAATGGAAGAAAAACAGAAAACAATCCAACAAATTCAATATGCTAAAAATAGTGATGTACTCGTATGTAATACTGTGGGAAATGAATTGTCATGATGGTTTCGCAAAGGTAAAATAGAGGGAAAATTGGAAATGGGCATCATCCGCATCATGTTATGAAATCATGGATTCATTTTTTTTTTTCTTTTTTGGGGTCAGTGAATTGGAAATAAATAAAGAAAAGTGTCATGCGAAAAGTAGAGGGGAGATGGAAATAAATTGTTAGGAAATGGATTGATAAATGATCTGAACGATGAAATGTAATTTGTTCGGCTAATTTTAGCATAAAAAATTGTGATATTACGAGGGCGGTTCCAAAACTAGCCAACCTAACAAAGATGACACAAAAAAAAATTTGGAAAACTTTCTTTATTTTTCAACATAGCCTTCATTTAACACGATATATTTTTTCCAGCGACATTCATTAGCTGCTATACCCTGTTTATAGAATGGACCGGCAAACTCTTTAAAAAATCAATTTTTGCAAGTTTGCCAATAGAACATAGTCAGAGGGTGCGTAATGAAGCAATTCATGCTTGTATTCATTAATTTTGGCCATCGCAATAGCTAATGTGTGAACTGAAGCATTGTCTTGATGGAACAACACTTTCTTTTTCGTCAAATGCGAAATTTTTCCCATAATTTCATCACCTAAACGGTGGAATTAATTGCCATAATATTCTTCGTTGATGGTGTTTTCTTTCTAAAGATAATCAATAAAAATAATCCCCTGCGCATCCCAAATAACAGACGCCATGACCTCGCCTGCAGAAGGAACACGGTTCTCCCATTCCAGTCCACTTTGGACACGCTTTTCTCATTCCAGTCCACTGCTTTGACTGTTCCTTTGTCTCAGGTGTGAAGTGGTGGACCCATGTTTCATCCATGGTTATAAATCGATGCAAAAATTCGGCTTTATTATGGTGAACACTCTACTAAAACATCTTCACGACGCTGTTTTTGCTCTACTGAAAGCAAGCGCGACATCCATCTTGCGCACAGCTTTCTCATTTTCAAATAGTCGGTTAATACACGATGTATAGCGCTTCTTGAAATGCCTATCATTTCAACTAACTCACGCACCTTCAGCCGACGATCATCCAATACCATTTTGGGGATTTTCTTAACCGTGTCAGGCGTGGACACCTCAATTGGCCGGCCACTAAAGTGTTCGCCTTGGCAGCTCGAACGGCCTCGTTTAAACTCTGCTACCCAATATTTGACAGTCTTAAACGAAGGAGCAGACTCCCACAGAGTGGAGTTTAGCATGGCTTTAATATTGGGTGGTCTTTAAGGACTTTTGAATTGGAAATTCTTTCCATGTTTACAAATTCACTGTGATCGTTTAATTTTGATGGCTCAAATAAAAACATTAAACAACGTGGCGCCTTGAACATTAAAACATATGTTTTAAAAGGTTATCACTTTTCATGAAATTATTTTTTTCCAAATTACTGGCACCATCTATCTATACGTCAGATCGGCTAGTTTTGGAACCGCCCTTGTATTTTTAATATTTTCGAATTTTTCAAAACGTTCAATGTTTCTACTATTCTAGATATTTTCAATGATTTCAATGATTTTAATGTTATCATATTTTTGATATTTCCAATGCTTTTCGAAATATTGAACGTGTTTAATATTTTTGCTATTGTAGACATGTTCAATGTTTTCGAAATTTGTAATACAGGGTGGACCATAAGGGTGTTGGCGGTTTAAATATTCAATTAAAAAAAAACTACGAAACATAAAAAAAAAAAATATATTTGTACTTTTAAAAAGTAGAAGCATGAGAATTTTTAAGACTTAAAAATAATGTTGTCCAAATGGCTTCCCTCGGCTGCTTGACACTCTTGGAACCGAAGTCGCAAATTTTGGAAAACTCGTTGAAAAGTTGTTCTCGGTATTTTGTTACTTTCCTGAATAATGTTCCTCTTCAACTGCTCTAAATTGGTCGGATTATTCTCGTAGACTGCCGATTTCAGGTAGCCCCATAGAAAATAATCGCATGGAGAGAGATCGGGGCTACGTGGAGGCCATTCAATATCCCCCCTTTTCGAAATGAGTTTTCCAGGAAAAACATTTTTCAGCAGCTCTATGGATACCCTAGCCGTATGACATGTGGCCCCATCCTGTTGAAACCACATCCTCGAGGTATTGCCTTGAAGTTCTTGCAAAGCCGGCACCAAAAAGTCTGCTAGCATGTTGCAATAATTGTTCGCTCTAACCGTCATCGCATGCCCTCTTTCGTCCTCAAAAAAGTATGGTCCAATAATACCGGTTGACGTTATCCCAGCCCACACGACAAGCTTAGGGCTGTGAAGTGGACGTTCATGCAAGCGTTGGGGATTAGTCTCGAACCAGAACCGACAATTTTGCTTGTTCGTATGGCCATTAAGGTGAAAATTGGCCTCATCACTAAAAATCACGTTGTTGAAATTGTTGAACCGGTCTAGCATCAAATTGACAAAGTTAAGTCGGTTATTGGCATCATGGGGTTTTAATTCTTGGACTATGTGAATCTTATAAGCCTTCAAATGCAAATCACATTTCAAAATTCGTCGTAAAGTTGTTATTTTGACATCCAAAGACTGACTTCTCTTACGTGTTGACTGTTGCGGATTTCGCTGAACTGATCTTGCAAAAACTGGGCGACCACGAACCGTAATTGGTACTGTTGAGCCGGTTGTTTCGAACATTCTGATCCATTTTCGTATCACATTGGCGCTTGGAACTTCACTTAAATCGTGTAAACCGTGTTCATGCCGATACAAACGTCGTGCAGTAATCACTGGTTTATTGTTTTCGTAATACGCTCGGACACAAAATGCACGCTGCAATCCCGTGTACGGCTCCATGGCGACTAAATTTCCAGGAAGCGGCGCAGCGAACAACATATCCCCCCGCCACCCCGCGCCGCGCGTTGCCTAGAAATTGGAGAATTAAATCGCTAACACTCATATGGCCCACCCTGTATTTTCAATGTTACCATTTTGTAATATTTCAAATATTTTTAAAATTTTGAGAATATACAATATTTTTACTCTTTTTTTAATATTTTAAAAATTGTCAATACTTGCAATACTTTTAATATTATCAAATTTTCATTTCCAATATTCGCACAATTTTGAAAATTTTAAGAATTTTTACTACCCTACCATCATATTTTCATTATATTCTACATTTTCAATATCTTATTATTACAGTTTAATCTAATATCTAGTTATCACAATCTAAAAATTTGACCATACAATATCTTCCTCGATATAAAGGAGTGCATTTCTTTACTTGATAGATATATCGTCTCCATTCATATTTGATTTCAATCTATCGCCTTTTAAGCCATTCTATTGCATACAAAGTCATTCAATCATATATGTACTCGTATCTGGTCGGTTGGTCGGTTAACTAAACATGGTTAGTTATTTGATAATTTAGACATGATTTGTTAATCACCATTAATCGTGTAAAACATGACAGTTAACGCTCCTAAATACATCTGCAGCCGCCAAATCGGTATATAACTATTTACATTGTCTGTCTCAATCTGTTTGCCTGTCCCCTGGCAGTGTGGGTGGAGTGTTTGTTAGCACCACGACCATAAACATATCACCCATTTGCCATTAGATATCGTACGAGATACAAGACGCTTTTGACAGTTATATTTTTTATGCGCTACCCGTTTTGGCCGACATCTCGAAGTATGACGGCTCTTTCATACACGGCTGCGTGTTTGTATTATTTATTGTTATTGACGGTTATCATTAAATTGTCAAATAATAGAAACCAGAAGACAGACAGACAGACGGGCACGCGGACAGACAACAACGAAAATACAATTAACACTGTGTTATTAATATCACGTTTTTATGTTTAAATAATTGAAATGCACGTAAAGTGGAGATACGTGTGCAAAGGCCCCCGCCTGTATAAGCAAGCGAGCGTCTATTGAAAGTCACATTTTAATAAATAGTTATAAATAAAATGCGAAACATCAATTAATGTTTAACACCTAAAAACGCAATGTTTAGACAGCAATAAACTGTCGATGAACTCGCATATGAATGTTAGATGTTAATGAAGTCATTGTCAGAGCAAATGATTTATATTTAGATGGGAAAAAAACAAAATTTATGTAATTCGCTTTGCTTGCTTTAGACGAGAAAGTTTTGTATTTTTCTGGGTGATCTTAAAAAGAAGTCGCTACAGAAATTTTATTCAGGTGAATTTATATGATTTATATATTTGAATATATGATTTGAAGCAAAAATGTGAGGGTTACCAGAAGGACTCGGTGCGTCGCCAAAGTATCATCATAAATATTCTGAGTTAAATCACAAAATGCTCCACTTGAAAATTAGAGAGGTCATCTTTGCGCATTGAACCAATATTGTCAAATGCCTGATGCTTGGAAGATTTTACCGAAATTGTTGAATAAAACATATGAGTCTAGAAGTTAATATGTTAAATTATAAACTATTTACGGCAAGTTCCGGAAGGGAAATATCAGAAAAGATGGCCGATGATGGCATGACAGTTAGTAGACGCAATCGTTCCCCATGATCGCAGGGGGTTTAATCCTCGGTTCATCCTCCTGTAATTATTTAGGTGGCGATTCAATCGATGTGTTTGACGGAAACTTCGAGTAGTCGGCAAGTCTATTAAATGCTTGTAAAACTGTGCCGTTCGGAATCATACATACTTGTAATTATTTGAAATGAAGTTACCTAATACTCAATTTGTACTTGAACATGTATCACTTCTCATGACGTAGAGTTCCTTCAAACACTATCATAACTTCCTTCCACCTCTTCTCTAAACTGTTTATTATTGTTTATTATTGTGTTCTCGTTTTAAAAAGTTGACAAAATGAGCGAAAAAGAGCATTTTAGGCATATTATGCTGTATTATTTTCGAAAAGGAAAAACAGCTGCTGAAATCAATCGAAAAATAAAGTCTGCTTGTGAAGAAAACGAACCAAATGAAAGAACTTGCCAGAAATATTTTAAAAGATTTTTTACGTGCGGCTTCTCCGTAACGGACGCTACCAGATCTGGATGACCAAAAGAAATTGTTTCCAAGGAGGTGAGAGATTTAATTATTATTAATCCCCGTGATAATAATTAGAAAAATAGCTGAAATAATAAAACAAATCAGTTTCAACCGTTCATGGGGTTGTAAAAGAGCTCGAATTTGTGAGCAATCTCGATGTGTGGGTACCTCACTCTCTCACCGAGGCCTCACACCACCTTGCGGACCCGTCAGAAACTGTCATAGCTTGGTGGGAAGTTTTACCTCAGCTACAGTACTCCCCAGACCTCGCTCCAACCGACTATAACATATTTCGTAGTCTGAAACACACTAGAAACATTTGAATTTCCATTACGGCTAGGAAGTGAAAAATCGAATTGAACGCATTTTTTCAGAAAAATCACACCAGTTTTATGAGAGAGGAATTAGCTCCCCGAGAGGTGGCAAAGGGGGCGTGGTTACTTGGTCAATTTTCCTCGAGTTTTATAGCGAAATATCAGTACATTCAATGGACAAAAATTGAATCTACCCCAGCCGGCAAATTAAAAATTGCAGAGCAACGATTGAAGAATTTGCAAAATCGCCTAATTTGTATGGGGGGGTATCAGAAGAGGTATGGCGATGTCCTCTATTTTCATTCTAAGAAATTACTTTACCAAATTATTGATATGCGCCAAATTTTACTCAGTTCGGTAAAGGTGCTTGAAAGGTATGAATCTAAGATCATTTAGGCCGTGAGTAATCGATCGATCTTTACAAATTATTCATTATCATTATTATGCATACATTATTAAGCAATACAGCGGACAAAAATTTAGTTTAATGCCGTCAATGAATTAAGAGTTATACAAAAACATGCAATTTCGGAAAATCGATCAATTTATATTGGGAGTGATAGAAAGTTGTAGCCCATTTATTATTAATTTAATTTCCGTCACTAAATCGATCAAGAAGGTTGGACCGATATAGTCTATTTATAATTTTCGACAATGAAATCGATTAATTTATGTTAGGGGTGCCAGATGAGCGGACCGATACAACCCATTTATAATTCCCAGCAATGATCCTGCAAAATATTGAACTTTGTTAAGTTTCAAAAAGTTTCATATAACATCTACCAGCCAGCCAGACTCACTCGACTTCACATCTAAATTACTTATTCTTTCATTCCTTCGGCTGAAGGTATAAATATATTCACATGGTAACATGTTAAGAAGTCCATGAGATCATCAGATAAAATACAAATTTGTAATTTGTAATGTGAAAGAGCCAAAATATCTCGCATATCTTCATCGCTAATGGTCGGCTAGACAGCAGCTATCAATGAAAAACGAACATATTTTATGAAATCATCATTCCATTAGTTCAATATTTGAATGGCCCCCCTACAAGATCCATCCATCTGGCCTTGAGATATTTTCGTTAAACATTTCACAACACTTGGAAGTCAATAAAAAGCAAATTCCAAGAGTTTAGTAAAAAAGAAAAAAAAAGAGAAAAACTACAAAATCACATCACGCAACGAAATTTTCACAACTGTTGAGCAAAAGATAAAAATGCCCTCTAAACTTGTGTAAATTTAACATTTTATTGTTTATGAATGTTTATGAATATGTGAGTCAGACATGTGAAATTTAGTACAAAATGATTTATGAAAACCCAATTTTCTGTTAATCCTCTTAGAAATTATTGGTTTTCATGGATCAGATCAAAGTGATGGGAGTGTTCGCCGGCAATATCCGCGTAAAATGTTAAGTTTTATTAAGTGTTTATGTTGAGAAATCCGTTAAATCTTAAGATATTTAATTAGTTGTGTGGTTTTTTAATACGGAAGTAACAGAGCGAGAGAGAAGTTATGTACCAAAGCGGATTTTAATAGCAAACATTCGTTTATAGAAATCTATGGAAAACATTAAAAATTAATTGAAACCTATAAATTAATTTTATAATCCCACAATCAGAAGCGAAATAGAAAAAATATTAATTTGTATAATATCGTACTTGAAAAGGCAATATGATATTTTACTTATAATACAAAACAGGCAGGAATTATCTAATCAGTTTTAACATGACCGGAAATATAACAAACAAGAACCAATTTATGAATAATTTGATATTGAACGCTTTCAATACAATTTACACAGATTTGAAAACATTTGCAAAATTTTGCATAAATAGAACGATATATACTCTTTTATTTATGTATTTTGCATAATTCTGAATACACAGTGAGCTCTCAGTGACATAAATTTCCATTATACATTGAAATATATTCAGCAAAGCGGGCATTAATTTTTGATAAAAAAACCTAAATATTGAAAAGAAGGCCTGGACTCTTCAAATAGTAAAAACAAAATCTAAGAAGTACTCATCTAACATTATTACTAAAGACATTTTCATAGATTTCAATGTTAAGGAAAATTAAATTACAATGCAGATCTGGATAGAATTTTGGAAATTTTGGGTTCAAAATGTAAGATCAGTTTTTAGTTTAAATTACTTGGTTATAACGAATCTCAGAAATATAAGTTAGAGTAAAAAGAAACCAATTTTTCCAATAGTTAACGTTCGCAATCTGTATTTCGCCTCGTATAAGCGCGATTGGATTACGCAAGATGGCGTTAGAAAGATAAGACTTTGTACTCAAAAAACTAATTAAAACGTTAAAGCGTACTTCAAAAATGGACACCAACAAAAACAAAATTAGCCATATTTTGCCATTTTTATTCTACAAAGGCGAAAATGCAAACCAAGCGGCTAAAAATATGAGTAGTGTTTGCAGTTCTGATACTGTAACAGCCAATCAGGCGCAATTTAGGTTTCGTCGATTTCGTTCGGCTAATTCTGATATCAAAGATGCACCACGCATTGGGTGATCAATTGTTGAAACCGTCTAAAGCATAATGGAAATCGTCAAGTCCGACCGTCATGTAAGCACAGTTTCGATTAGGCAGCGGCAAAACATTCCTCGAATACCATCTTTAGGGTGATTTTTTAAGATTTAAGTTTTTCAAGTTGGCAGCACTACTTGGTAACGGCGTCCAAACATCATCTGTCAAAGTGAAAAATGAGCAGTATGCTCTGCCATCATGGAATGACGAATGACCTACCACAACGTCTAATTTTTGGTGAATGGGCCTAACAAAAGCTCAATGAAAATCCGCTGTTTTATCGAAAAATTGTGTTCAGCGATGAGGCTCATTTTTTGCTGAACTGATACGTACACAAGCAAAACTGTCGCATCTGGAGTGATGAACAACCACATGCCATACATGACGTACCGATGCATCCCGAAAAAACGGCAGTCTGGTGTGGTTTATGGGCTGGTGGCATCATCGGTCCGTTTTTCTTCTAAGAAGACCGTGGAAGAAACGTTACCGCCAACGGCGAACGTTATCGAGCCATGGTACGCGATTTTTTTGCCCCAATTGGCTGAGTTGAACTTGGTTGACTTGTGGTTTTATCAGGACGGTGCAACATGCCACACTGCTCGTGAAACAATGGATATGTTGAGGGATGAATTTGGTGAGCAGCTTATCTCTTGATTTGGCTCTGTGAGTTGGCCCCCAAGATCTTGCGATTTAACGCCTCTTGATTATTTTTTGTGGGGTTATGTCAAGTCGTTAGTCTTTGTGGACAAGCCGAACACTATTGGAGCCTTACAGGATAACACACTGGGATATGTGATGCAAATCGATTCGTTTTCAAATGAAAACGAAGTGCCAAAACGAACAGATCGATTTTAGCTGTGACAGAAATCGTATCGATTTCATTTTCCAGTTGTGCTTCATTTCCACCATATTCTTTTGCAAAATACAACTCAGAGCATTTGTTTACGTTTTAAAATACAAGTGTTTGCACAACAAGAATCAAATTAACAAGTGTAAGCTGAAAAATAATTTTATAACATGGCATTTATTGTCGCAGTGTCCGCAATTTTAAGTGATGCATCAAATAAAGAAGAAAATATTAAAAGGAAAAAGTTACGCGATGCTTCCAACCCACTAGATTTGGCGGGAAAAAAGTAAACCAAATGTGTTATCCCAAGGTTTCAGTAATACATAATTGTTTATAGTTTTGTAGAATGCTTTTACTTAAATAAAGAAGCCTTTATTTGGATAATGGATAAACTTGGGACAAGTGTTACACCCTCGTCCATTCCATTAGCAATCCAGTTGGCAGCAACGCTCAGATTTTTCGCTGAAGGCTGCTTTCAACGCTCTGTGGAGAATGATGTTGCCATAGCTATGCACCGCACCACATTTTCTAAAGTATTTGGACGCATGGTTGTTCCCCTGGAGCAGGTGTTGTGCCAATACTGGATAAAACTTTCCGCTGAGCCACAAGAAATGTTGAAGTCCAAAAAACATTTTTTTGATAAATACAGAATTTCAGGCGTTGTTGGCTACATAGATGGTACCCACAGTGCAATAATTAAACCAGGTACTCAGGAACATTTGTTTTATAATAGAAAAGGATATTACAGCACAAATGCCATGATTGTGAGTTAATTTAGATGAGTTATATATGTGTAAATTTTGTATTAATTCAATTTTTTTCTAGATTTGCGACTATAAAATGAATATTTTGGCTGTGGATGCAACGCGACCAGGTTCAAGTCATGATTCGTTTGTGTGGAATTTAAGCATCCAAAAAGACTTTTATTGTTCCATGTATGAAAATGGAGATTGTGGTTCATGGCTTCTGGCAGACTCTGGATATGAACTTGAGCCATTTGTTTTGACCCCTGAATATACAAAAAAAGTCTGTGTTTTATCAGATGTTTGATATAAATACCTACATTTCAAGTTTTCTTCACTTTAGTTTTAAATTGTTCGCAATTTATTATTTTTCTTCCGAATAAAGAAATGCGACTTTGCAAAATCGCCACACAAAGACTACTCGATTTCAAACTGTAAATGAAAACGATAATTCGTTTTCTATCACACCTTTCTTATCCATATTTTCCATAGAACGAAATGGAAAATGAAATCGATTTCGATTTCAGCTCAAACCGAAATGAAATCGATAAAAAGATGTGCATCACAACTTTCATCGTTTTTGCATCGATTTTAAATCGAAAACGTTTTGTATCACATACCTGAATGACACGCGTTATTCGTGGAATACAGGCCGAAATGCTCGAAAAAATTACGAAAAATTGGACTTTCCGTATGGACATTTTGAGACGGAGCCGCGCACAAATTTAGCATGAAAATATTTTTAAAAATTAAATGGCAAAGACCAATTTATCGATTCCAATACAAAATTTGAATATATGACGCAAATTTGAGTATTTTATTCGATTTTTAAAATAACTACGATTAAAAAATCGCCCTATAGAACCAGTTCTATGAAGCCGAATACCGAAGGAAGCTTGAAGTATGAAGTGAGACAAAGAAAATATCACCGACCGAATTTCCATTTGCGAATCACTGCTGAATCGCAACAAAGTCGCGACTGGTGACTGGTGACAGAAAGTGGGCCACTTACGACAATGTCAGGCGAAAACAGTCATGGTCGAATTGCGGTCAGCTGGCGCAAATGGCGGCCAAGCTGAGATTGATGGTCAGGAAGGTTTTGCTGAGTGTTTTGTAGAAATGGTGGGGAATCGAGCTTCTCTCCTCCAGCTAAGCTCTTAGTTCTGATCTGTACTGTCAATAATTTGATCACTTGAAGGAGACAGAAGTGATTAGTATTGCTCAATAGGAGAGGAACTGCGTTCCATCAGAGCAAAATGTTAGGTCATACAAATTGATACTGACTGGCCAGAAGCTCCGGAAGTTTGGTTATGAGTTTCTTATGCATCCACCTAACAATTGCAAATTCGCTTCAGTTTTTGCCAACAGGGCACACATGAATTATTTTCAAAATTATAACAAGTTATCGAACAAAGCATTATCACTTACATTTAATAATGCTATCTATGTTAATTTAACCTTCAATGTTGTCCAAAAATTATGGATTTCGTTTAACTGTATTTATAATACTTTGAATATTTTCTATCATTTCCATAACGAAATATTTTAAATATTTGGCACCATCATCGTACCAAATAAAGATGTTTAATAATAAATATTTAATAAATTTGTATGAATAAGGCTCTTAGAATATTTGAAATATTGAGGTAATATGGAACAGGATATACAAATATTTAGAATATTGAGGACACGTAGAGCGTTTACAACATACACATATGGTCGAAAAAATAAGTAAAATTATAATTTTTTGATTTATGTTTAATTTATGTTACTTTAACGGAAAGTAAACATGGCAATTCTTTTTTATTTTAATAACTTTAATATGGCAATGCCTTTAAAAGTAAAAACAAAACTGGGGCTTCCCCATTGTTTTCATTGTGGATTAGTTTTGTTCAGGTGTGATTTCAGTACTTATTCAAAATAACAAATACATTGCTCAATTCTTTAATATTTACGCAGTCTGCTGTAGTCTTTTTGGAAATGCTAGTTATTTTACTGTTGTTTATCTTTATTCATAACAAAATATATAGTAAAAAAAATCAGCCACGGGTCGAAAAAGTCATTGTTCTCCAGAGGAGAAAAAAATTGTTATAAGACTAAGAGGAGGTGGCCAAATTCTTCTTTCTATAGCAGAAACTATGAATCGGTCGCTATTTTTTGTACAAAATGCTTTAGAGCCTAAAAAGCCCGTCAAAACTCGCGGAAGACCCAAAAAAAAAAAACTTCAAAAACAACAGATATCCGTATTGTAACACTTGCGAAGAAGGACCCGTTTTAGCAGAATTTGGAAATGTAATTTCATCGCGAACTGTTCGATACATCAAATTACCGACACTATGGCCAGATTCCACCACAAAGATATCTTGGAAAATACGAAGTTGTGGAAAGTATGCCTCTTAGATGGACATTCCAGTT